>PVKP010003290.1:0-110724 GCA_004027715.1 Plecturocebus donacophilus
TTTTAAGGTGTTATTACAAAAGAGTAAAAAAGTTAAAAAACTTAAAAGCCTGTAAACTAAAAATCAGTTACAGTAAGCTAATTTCTTATTAAAGTAAGAATCTTTTAAAAAATAAATCTATCATAGCCTAAGTGAAACATATTTATAAAGTCTACAGTACTATACAGTCATGTCCAAGGTCTTTCTCTCACTACTCACCCACTGACTCACCAAGAGCAACTTCCAGTCCCACAAGCTCCATTCATGGTGAGTGCCCTGTGCACATGTACCATTCTTCATCTTTTATATCATTATTTTTACTGTCCCTTTTCTATGTTTAGACAAGCTTTGATACACAAATCCTCGCCATTGTGTTACAATTGCCTACAGTACTCAGTATGGTAACATGCTGTGCAGGTTTACAGCCTAGGAGCCATGGGCTCTGCCATACAGCCTGGGTGTGTAGTAGGCTATACCATCTAGGTTTGCGTAAGCACACTCCATGATGTACGTATGATGACAAAATTGCCTAATGACACAATTCTGAGACTACTCCTCTCGTTAAGTGAAGCCTGCCAGCATATAAAATTAAGAGAGAAATACTCATAACTATTACAGTCCTCATTTCTGTTATTGGCCATATGGCCATAGCTTGTATCGACGATTTCCTTCTTGCACTGCCCATTTTATATTTTCCTTGCCCTCAGCAAGCACCTCACCTTGCTGTGATCCCATGCCTGGTGGAGTGATTAAAACTCCATTCCTAAAGTGTCAGCCACGGGAAGTCCTGTCTTTATTAGGCTACCACAGTTTTATATTAACGTTTACCACAGAATAAAGGAATAACAAGCAGTATCCAAGGTGACCAGGGTACTCCACAAAGCACCTACTCCTGTGCCCACTGTACGCTGGAAATTCAGTTTTCCCCACGATAGTCAGCCTCAAACCCTTCAGCTAGTCCAGTAGCGCCTTATTTGCATATTGATTTATCGACATCACAGTTTTCAGGGAGCAGACTCCACTTCCGATTTAACACGACTGTTTCTGTGTTTCCTGATGGAAGCATTATTCTCCTGGGAAAGTAAGATGGCTTAAAGCAGCAGAGTCCAAAGTTGCCAGGACTAGTAACAAAGATTCTGTTAGTGGATCATGAAGGGTAATAATAACAGCAGCTGATCTTGTTCCCGTTACTTGATCATGTTGTGGGACAAACAGCACTACAGTTTAGTTGCTGATTTGGGATATGTACTACATCCATAGGACACTACCCAGCCCTATAACATTTTGTCCCCCAGTAATAAAATCTTCAAAAGTCCCTTCCTTATCCACACGTCATTAGCTGTGAAATGAGTTCTTTGGTCAGAAGTAATGCTACATGGAATATCTTAACAGTGAATAAGGCTTATATAGTTGGTGGTTTTAGCAGAACAAATATGTGTAGTGAAAGCAAATTCATATTCTAACCAGTGAGGACAAATTGCTGCCCCTTCCATAATGGAAATAGTCCAGAGGCATCATTCTGCCAACATGTAGCTGGCTGACCCCTCCAGGAATGGTGGTGCCAGAAAATCTTGTAGGTCCTTTGGTAAACCAGATCCAAATATTTTCTTTTTCGGTAATGATCAAAGGGAACTCTCCAAGAGGCCACACCTGCAGTTGAGAAAGAGGCGGCCGTGTAAAAGGAGTATGAACCATGAGCATTTGCACAGCCTGCTTATGAAAATTACCTGTGCCTTCATGACCTGCGCAGGTTGGATCTTATATTAACCACTTCCATTTGATGAGGAAATGTTGCTGCATACCCAACTTCATGGTTTTGTCAGACAACACCTAGTTCATGTTGGGTACCTCAGGTGGCATGGCAAATTGATGACTCAAGGTTTAGCATTTCATCTTTACTAGTTCCTAGCAACAGACCAGAAACTATTTCTTAAAACAAGAAGTGATATTCTGCAGAGGATGGTAGAGCCTTATTGCAAAATGATAAGGATCTGTACAGTTATTTACCTATAAGTTCATGCTGTTGGCTCTTAACATCATCCCATTGCCCATGGACACCTCAAGCACCATAAGATCTGCTAGGTCCGAAGGCCCAAGTGGGACAGCAGCTTGCACATCAGGCTGGACCTGTTGCAGAGACATCTCTTGTTCTAGGATCTGCACAGAAAGCTGGCATCCTTTCGAAGTTATTTGATAAATGAATGTAAGAAGCACATCCAAATGAGGCATAAGATGTCTCCAAAAATCCCTCTCTGTGTATTTGCCTTCTTTTTAGTGAAGGAAATGTAAGAAGCAGTAGCTGCTTTTTTCTTTTAACTCTGGAAGGGATCTTCCAAAGTCTTCAGTTCACTGTCTAGACATTTCTAAGAATGGCAGATCCTAATTTCTGTGGGGTCTGTTTCTCATGACTTGGCATACATCTGTCTCATTATCTACAGTAGCTTCTACTTCTGCTCACAGGTTCAATCAGTGTGACATCAACAAGATGATGCTTTTCAGAATTGTGAGACAGTTAAGATCCCCCCACCTCCCCATTCCACCCACACCTCCCCCCACTCCCGCACTTTATGACATAGGGCTGAAAAGTTAGTATAGCCTTGAGGTAGGACAGTGAAGATACACTGTAGCCCTTTCAACTGAAAGCAAACTTTTCTTGAAATCTTTATTAAATGGCATAAAAGAAAAATTATTTGTCAGAACATTAGCTGTATGCATACCTGGCACTGATTTTTCTCCAGAAAGAAAATACATCTGAAATAGCAGCTGGAGTTGGAGTCACTACCTTTTTAAGATTGTGGTCACTCACTACATACTGCAGTATTGGTCCTCTGCAGTGGCCAAATAGGCAAGTTAAGTGGGGATTCCCAACCCTGTGTTTTTCAAGCCTTTGATATTGGCAATAATTTTTGCAATTTCTCCAGAAAGCCATTTGCTTTTGGTTTACCATTTTATAGGTAGAGTCACTCTAAGTGACTTTCACTTGACTTTCACTTGACCTGTACTATCACAATAGCCCTAACTGCATGGGTTATGGAATCAATGCCAGAATTCTGCCCATAGTTGAGTCTATTACTCTATCTATGTATTTATAGGTGAGGAAATCATCCCCGTGTAGGTTTGGGGACCACTGGACCCACTGTGAAAGGAAAGCAGGCCAGATCTAACATCCTATGGTCATTACTCTGACTGGTAGACCTCAGTGATATTCTATGTCTCGAAAAATTAACATCAGAGCCAGAGACCAACAATTTCCCTGAGAAATGGCCACGTGTCCTTTCAGGGCAAAACTAGGGAATAACATTTATAGTGTAAATGTTTGGCTGTAGGACAGGATGCTTTCTCATGCATGTCCTGGCCTCCCCTTCATTCAAAGGCTCTAGGCCTGTAAATCAGCTCAATTCTGGACATGGCTGAGAGGAAAGATCATTATAATGATTAAAGCTAGACTTCCATCCACCAGAAGAGATTGTTGCCATGTATTGTTGCCATGTATGTATGTATGTGTGTGTATATATATATATATAGTTGCCATATATATGTATATACATACCAAATACGTATAAGGGGAGTTTCCCTACCCAATCTCTCTCCTTGCTGGCTGTCATTCACGTAAGACGTGACTTACTCCTCTTTGCCTTCCACCATGTTTGTGAGGTGTCCCCAGCCATGTGGAACTGTAAGTCCAATTAAACCTTTATCTTTTGAATTGTCCAGTCTCAAGTATGTCTTTATCACCAGTGTGAAAATGGACTAATACACCTCATCTCTCTGTGTCCCTCCACCTCAGTAAATCCATGTTCTTCCAAAGAGTGGTCCTTTTGAAAAGCTAATTACATCTGGTCCCTATCTATGATTTTCCTTACACATGCAATCAGATCAACTATTTTGGCCATTAATTTAATTAGAAGATAAACCAGTTCAGTCTGAAAATATTCACTTAAATCAATAATCTGACTTAACTGACTAGTTTTATTTTGTTTTGCTTTGAGATTGGATTGTGCAGGCCATTAGGGAAACGGCCTGATAAATAATAACATGGGTTCTCAAAAGAACTTTTCCAAATAACACACACCCCTCTGCAAAACAGGTGGAGAGAGAGAGTGTGTGTAGAGAGAGAAAGAGAAAGTTGGTTGTTGTTTCCGTTCCATGAAGTCAATGCGCAAGAATATCTGACAATCTAAATCTGTGGACAGAAGCCAGTCCCAAGCTATCTCACTGCTGTTTTCAGCCCTTGCCCGGTGACGCCCAGGCAGCTCTCCTGCTGGAATCCAGATAAATGGAAAGACCTGCTGAATCAGCAGGGGTTAAGTGACATCTAACAGAAACTAGGGAATAAAACGGATACTATAAACCATAACATATCCTGCATCTGGATTAATTCCTTTAAGAATTTTCTTTTACTAAGTTCTGTAGGGAGATTCCTCCAAGGGTAACAAATGTCCACAAACTGCAGCTCTTTTAAAGAAATAATTACTTTGCCCACATGAGACCTAAGAGAAATGTCTGCCTGTCTCTGCTTGGCATCACTGCCACCTCATGGATTAATGAATTCTGTGTCCTCCAGTTGCTCATTATGTACCTCTGTTTCGTGCGAGTAGCCAAATGTATCAGAATTCATTTTAATGAATGTGAGTCATTCCTCATCTTTTATGATTTAGACTCACTGGTTTGTAAGTAAGCCATTAACTAAGCTAAAAATAATAGATACTACCTGCTGGAAAACCTGTGTAGTAAAAGGGCTCATTGCCAAGAGCATCAAAGAAAGGGGTGGGGAGAAAAGGGGCTATGATGGCAGAAAAAAAAAATGCACACTCCCACCTCAATTTTTAAGGTTAAAGAAACAGTTCTTTTACCAGAGAGCTTAATTTTATATGGCCGTGGATTCACAGAGCCGAACAATTTTGTGACCCTATTCAGAACCACACTCGGTCTATTTTACAGTAAAAAATTCAAAACATCCATGTTTGTTTTCTCATAGAAAAAGAAGGCTCAGTCTTTCTGGTCATGATGCCTCTCCAAAATTCTGTAGCTTAGCATCCCCAAGACGAGCAAACAGGAGTCTGTGGTCTGAATTAGGTGTTTCAGTATTTTAGTAGCTGCTTCTGCTAAATGATAGCTTCTTCTTAATAGTTTCCAATAAAACCCAAAGTCCATAAAACACATTTCCTTAAAGGGAGAGTTTCTGTCTGTCTACACATGCAAGTGTTTGGTTCATTATGTGTCTTCCTCCTTAGAATATAAGTTCTATGCAAGCAGGGATATTGTTTGGCTCACTGCTATATCTTCAGTGCTTCAGCAGGGAGGGCTTGGTATATAGTGATTTATCCATAAATATAGGCAGGTGGATCACCAGAGGTCAGGAGTTCAAGATTAGCCTGATCAATATGGTGAAACCCCATCTCTACTAAAAATAAAAAAATTAGCCAGATGTGGTGGCACGAACCTATAGTCCCAGCTACTTGAGAGGCTGAAACAGGAGAACTGCTTGAACTCAAGAGGCGGAAGTTAGAGTGAGCCGAGATCACACCACTGCATTCGAGCCTGGGCAACAATGAGACTTTGTTTCAAAAAATAATGAATAAATAAATAATTGGCCAGAAATGAGATTATAATATTAAAACTGACTACAAAAAATAAGTTCATTAAGTCAAAAACATGGGAACTAATATTTCTCTTAATTCTACTCAATGATATAGTTATTTAATATAGAATTTGTAAATGAAAAGAAGAGAAATTAATTCCATTATTTCAATTTGAAATGTGTAATTTAAATGGACTTCTGAGATCAAAGTTATTTAAGATAAAATGCCGTGAACTCCATCTCACTATATTGATTAGCTTCTTTGGCCAACGAGTGTCTATAATTAAGTCCAATGCATTAGCAGTTTCATTCATTCCACTAATTCATATTAATACCCCTTCTATGAAAGGCTCTCTTCTAGGTCTAATAGATACAAAGCTGGGGGAAAAAAAGGGCTTCTCCCCAGAATAGCTTATAGTCCAAAAGAGATACAGTGAATCAAAATTATAGCAGCAAGTAAGTCCTCAGACAAATGTTCAAGCAGCTTGCTGCCTGAGATGAGAGTAGTCACATTAAAGACTGTGGAGAGTCCAGAGAATGCTTCCTTGAGGAGATAATGCTAGACTTGCCACTTGAAAGATAAGCAGAATTTGATAAGAAGAAATGGAAAAGGACACTCTGGACAGAAGGCACTGGGCCTTGAAAATAGAGCGGCTTGAAATGTTATAGTGCAATTTGAAAGCTAGAAGGCGTTTTCTATGCTCCCCACAAAAGCGAGGAGATAACGTCCTGCTTCTCTTGTGCACAGCCTTCACCAGTCTTCAGTAATCATCTCGCCAGGCCAAGGTAGAGAACCCACATGATACACAGATAAATTACTGGTACATTGGTTGCCTGGTTTTGAGTACCATTTGTATAAATTATAAAGGAGACACATGGCTTTTCTCATTTTTTTTCTTTTTGAGATGATATTGTGACATTGTGTCTGGGCATTTTATGTGTCATCAGTTGAAATAGTCATTGTCAGGTATTTACTTACAAATAAACCTACATAAACCTAATTCTACTGCAAGAATGGTTTACTGTACACGTTGGAATGGGCTTCATGGATAGCATATCGGGTCTGTATCTTCACATAGGAATTTTTTCCAATCCAGCTTAACAGTGTCCTCATCATGAGCTGCTCTGAAACACTAGGGTAGCCTGTCAATCCCTCCCATCAGAGCTCAATACCCAAATTTTCCAGTTGCAGTTATTACTGCCATGTATATATATAATATAAATGAATTAAAAAGTTATTTGCCTTCTTCTATTTGTAAATCATAAAATTATAAGGCTACATTTAATAAGCAGTGTCTTCAAGCAGGAAAGGATGTGACAAGTTCAGAAAATTTGAATCCCAAAAAACAAGAAGAAGAAGAAGAAGTAGAGGGGAGGAGGTGATAAATAGATGGCAATCTGCATGGTATTGCCTGGTGTACAGGACACACGTGGTGTGGTAGAGGAAGATTTGACTGGAGAGGGAGGCAGAGAGAATCATGAACCACAGACCTGAAAGCTCTGGGGATAAGTTAAAGGGTGTTTAATCATTGGAGTGGCATGTACAGCTCTTCTTTTAAAATTTCAATATGAAAAGAAAATGCTACCAGCAGGGTGTAAGAAAGAGATCTTCATTAAATAAAACTATTTTCAACATTTTCTTCCCCAATGTTTAGTGTCATCAGATGACTTGACATTATACACTACTATCAAAAGAATGTGTTTCTCCACTGTCTTCAATATAAGCATTTTTTCTATTAATATAAATAGCTATTATGTATGTATAATGGAATATTAATTTTGTAGAATATCCTGTTATATTAATATTTCTTTGTGTTCATGAGACTTCTAAATAAATTGAGTTTAAATTTTTGTGGTAGCATGCACTCATGCCTCCTGCTACTTACACATGTGGATGGAAGAAACATCACCAATTGTTTTTTTTCCTTTAAATGCAGAAAGGAAGTTGGAAGGTAAAACTTCTCTTCTTTCAGAAACATAGGTGCTTTTGTACAAAAAACATTTGTTGAAGCATCTGTAAAATCTTATGTTTAATTAAGCACTTTTTTGTCACAGTGAGTAAAACAGAAGAGACAGGGTTCTTCAACCTAAGAAAAAGTAAAATAATAAATAAAAGCAGCAACATGAAAGCTGGTCTTCTGTCCACCCACCTTGGTGGAGAATGGAAACAAATAGTGACAACTAACTAGTATTGGCCCCAGTACTGTTCTAAGAAGCCAAAAATGAAACCCACAAAAGAAAATGGTTCCTTGTTCACTGCATCATTTGTTTTTACTTTTGAATGATGAATAAATAAAATTCCAAAGAGTGAAGATAATGTAGAAAATTCGAACATGGAAAAGGTTAGAACAGGAGACTGTTTAAACTTGTCTTTATTTCACAACCAAAACTGTAAAATTTTAAAGTAAAAAATTTAGAACATTCTCCTAAGATTTTTCAAATTGAATATTTTACACCTCCCTTTCTCAACTGACAGGATGAATGAAATTTCTAAAATAAGCGAAAAAAATGAAAGAAAATAATGCCCAACTCTTCTGCATGATAGCTCACTTGAATTTTGCTGTTGTCTTGAGGTGAAAAGCCAGTTACCTTAGCCTCTCTCCTAACAAACCTCAAAATATTTTACTTCCTGTTTTCTTTGTCAACAAACTGACATACCATTGCTGTTACACAGAAGTCCCCTGAAAAGCTTTAAAACGGGATGTCTTTGGTACATGTGTCAAATTTACTTGACAAATTTATTACTTTCATTTCCATTTAAATCTCTGTCTCCAACGTCCTCACCTGTCTACATTCTGTTGCTCTCTGGTCTGACCCTTTCCTTTGTCGGTAATCCTGTGAAGAAAGCTTCAAGTTCAAAGGAGAAATGAAATCCGAAACTTTTAAAAGACAGACACAAGGACAAAGAAGACCAGTTTATTCAATGACCCTAACAGAGGAGCGAATCAGCTCAGAAATATACTAAATTTAAGGTGACATATTTAGGGATAGACTATTTGGGAGATAGTGTAATATGTATATTTCTATTCCTTTTCCAGCTCAAATTGAGAGGATGGTAAGTCAAGTATAATTATTTGTATTTTGTGAACAATAATAGCAGAGATTCCTTTTCCTTAAGAAAAATAAAATAAGTGACAAAATCAATCTTACAAATAAAATACCTTCACACAAATCCAGGCACCCAGAGAACACTGAATAAATATTGAATGGTACTGCTGATCATGGGAGAAACCTACTTACAACAAGCCTCGGGGGACTTGGGAAAAACAGCAATGTCTTGTTTGCTAGACACAGGCTCACTCATCCTCCAATGCTGGATTAGTAGCAAACAGAGTGTTTGAAGCAGTGAAGATGAACTTGGAATTCTCATTGAAATTCAATCACAGCTACCATCAAAACACAACTCCTGGATAGTCATACATCCCTGCGTGACAGTGGCTCAGTTTTTATTCTCCACTCAGTTTAAAATTCAAACTAAAAAGAACTCTATTCCCTATCATCATAATTATTTAACACCATCATTTTCCTTCAGAACTTTGTGAACTCCTCAAAAATGTTGGTTCTCCACTGTACTAGTTAGTGTGCCCTTAAAAGGACTTGAAAACACTTTTCAGCATTGAAAATGCTATTTGACATTTCTCTTTAACTGTGTTAGTAAGTGATGCTCACTATTGGCAGAACAACAAATACTGAAACCATGGGTGAATTTTTGCCCTTTTGAGTGAGTGACAGGTGTAAGTTGCACTCTGCTGCTGGAGGCAGGAAGAAATGGAGACCCTGAGGCTCAGCGTATGCTGCAGCCAGGAATCATTTTCATAAAGGGGAAACCCATTCTGCAGAAACAGAGGGAGTATTTTGCATGTTGTCAGCAACCCAGGTTTGAAAAGGAGAAACTAGACTCAGCAGACTCCAGGACAGGAACTATGAACCTAGCTCAAAGTGGATTCACCCAGAAGATATCTTTGAAAGATCAGTTTGTCTTTGACAAGTTCAGTTTCCACTAAAGTTAGGATTACTGTATATTCTGTTCTGGTTTGATAGCTTAAGGGCAGGAAACAGTAATAGAAGTTTTAGAAAACTGTTAACATTCTGTACTGAAAAATATGTAGGTCTATAGTGCAAAGAGCCACCTCATCTCAAGCCCAGTGTAGGGTGTGCTCTTTCATGGCTGCTCTGAAAAGGTTGCTCTGTGCAATATAGTTTTTGAACTACCTTGGAATTCTCTTTATCATGTATAAAGTTCCCTTCTGAGTATCTTCAATGCTGCTGGAGAGTGTTTTCAATCCTGAGAATAAATCAAGTGCTAATAAATATATTATATTATTTGAGGTTTAAAAAATGTGGAGCTATAAAGCAAAGATCAAACTGCAAATGCCTATAAGGGCTAGGCAGATAAAGGAGCATGCCAGGTCTAAGTGTGCTTGACAACATTGCAAGAGTGTTGTGGTCCAGGGAGAGGACCAGAGCACGCACACCCAGGGAAACAGCAAGAGTTGCCTCCCTAGCCAGTTATTGCCGTGTGAGATGCATATATGGTCTTGATAAAGAGGGAACAAAATCTGACATTTTAATATTGAGTATTACTTTTCTATTTATGTATAACAAATTATCACAAAAGCTTAAAACAACAGAAATTTATTTTCTCACAGTTCCAGAAGGCAGAAATTCCTTACCAAGGTGTCCGTAGAGTTGGTTCCTTTTGGAGATTCTGTAGAAAAAAACCATTCCATGATTGTCTCCAGTTCCGGTGACTGGCCGCAGCCCTTGCTGCTCCTTGGCTCTGGGCTGCACAAGTCTATTCCCTGCCTCCTCCTTCACAAAGCCTTCTTCTTTCTGTCTGTCTGTGCTATCACCTTCTCTGCCCACACTCATTCAGGATCTTCTCATCTTGAGATCCTTACCTTAATTGCACACGAAGACCCTATTTCTGAATAAGATCAAATTCTAAGGTTCAAGTAGACATATTTTTGGCAGCCACAATTCAACCTGCTACACTTGGTAGATTAAAATAATACTAACTTATTATCTTATAGTTCTTGTGGGTCAAATCTTACATGAGTTTGCTGAATTGCCTCTGCAACTCACCAGGCTGAAATCAAGAGGATGGCCAGGACTACAAAATATTGTCAGCTCTAGGTCTTCTTCCAAGCTCACTAGCTGTTGGCTTCATTCAGTTCCTTCAGGACATATGACTGAGGTTCCACTTTTTTTGGTGTCATCCAGAATTTGCTCTCAGCTCATAGGCTGCTTGACATCCCCTGCTATATGGTCCTCTCTACAACGGGGCAGTTTTCTCAGTCAAGGATAATAGGAGAACGTTTACAATTCTGAATCTGTCTGACAACTTCTCTCTCTGTCCTCTAGACTGAGATTTAAATGACCTATTTGATTAGTTTGGGCTTACCTGAGATAATCTCCCTTTTTATTAATCCAAAATTCAATGATTAGGGACCTTAATTACACCTTTCCCATATAACATATTCTAATTTCTAGAGTGAAATTCCATCATAATCACAAATCACTCACACTCCAGGTGAGAGGATTCTACAGGTGTGTGTACTAAGGGTGGGAATCTTTAGGGCTACAATAGAATTCCACTTTCCACAATAGGATCTCATTTTTTAATTAGTATGTATGTAAAACCAAAAGCACATGTCCCATTTGCTCTGAGATCCCAAAATAAAGAGACGGATTTTCTAAGCTGACTCTCAAAACAGATGAGAAAGAGTAACCCTATCCCCATCTCCCATCAAAATGTATCCTTCTAGAAAGGTTGTATATTGAGGATACAAAGGATTCATATTCCATTGAAGGGAGTGCAAAGGATTAACACTTTTGGATACTAATTAGTTTAAGAAAAAACCCAGTTCTCTTTAAGTATCTTTGGTATAGCCTAGTACAGAACATTACTGATGTGCAGCATGTCCATGATACATGACTGGGTAAAAAGCAAGCTGGACATACTCTGTATTGCACAACCCAATTTTAGCCCCCCAAAATAACAGCAACACAGCCATACAGAGTCTGTATGGTACATGTGCATGTACATGAATATGGATATGCATATTTTAAAAGGCTCCACTGGAAAGATACGTATCAAACTTATAACAGTGGCTAGTGCTAGGTAGGAGCAGGAAGAGTAGAGGTGTTGTGATAGGGTAAATCTATATAGATGTTAAATCTATATATATTTTTATACCATTTCAAATGTCTACAATGAAGAAAATTTGTTTCATAAATTTAAAATAGATGTTTAAAATGAATGTCTTTAGCTTGATAAACATAGGAAGACCTTATCTCTGCAAAGAAAAATTTTTTTAATTAGCAGAACATGGTGGCACGTGCTTGTAGTCCCAGCTACTGGGAGGGCTGAGGTAGGAGGATCACATGAACTCCAGGAGGTCAAGGCTGCAGTGAGCTAGGATGACACCACTACACTCCAGCCAGAGTGACAGAGCAAGACTCTGTTTCAGAAGAAAAAATGGAAATCAATGTCCTTAATGTATGAATCCCCCAGCTGCTATGCTACAGATGCAGAAAGGTGGCGATGATGAGTAAAAGGGGTTGGGAATGACACCAAGACAGCCAAGTACCTCATGTGGCTGCCAGAAGCTTCATCTCTCCCTTCTCCACTCTAGTTTTTACCAGGTTTCCTGCATGAAGAAAGAAAAAAAGAAGGAAAAAAGACACTGTGAGTGCTACACTCACTGGCCAAGGCATGCCCCAAAGGCCAAGAGGTGGAGGATTGCTCAATCCTTTATGAAAACTCCTCCCATTGTTGAAATTAAAAATCTACTTGGCCACCAGCACCTGCTCCCTGGAGTGTCTCATAATCCTGAGAACATGATAGAGGATTATTAATGGTAAAAACTCCAAAGACTGAAGAAACCTGATGGGTCATTGAACATTGTTTGAAAAATAATAGTAGTTAAACTACAACTATATATTAAGACTTAAAAACTAACTGCAACCTCACTAATCACCATAATTTTATTGATGAAAATCTTAGACAGAAAATCAATGTTCTTATTCAAGGCAGAGAGTTTGTTTAATTAGAATCAGCATTTAATAAGGGATAAACATTAATGTCTTACATAGGACCATCACTCTTTAAAAGCAAAGCCAAATGAGTTGATTACATTAACTTCCCTTGCCAAAAACAACAATCGCCAAAAGGGGGACCTCTTCGTCATAAGCATCTTTATCATTGAAGAGCTGAGGCTTTTCTATGGGATAGTTTAGAGAGTGTCTGTGTACCCAGTGGCAAGGCTCAGAGGTATATTTGCAAAGTATTTGCCTCTCCTCACTCAGGCATGGCTATTGCATCCAGAGCACGGCATTCCTCACTCCACCGGAAACAGAGGCCAGTAATGTGGCCAGAGGAGATGTCTCAAGAGTTCATATTTGCCCTATGAATATAAATGAAATTGGCAAATATTTTAAGAGGGATAAATTCTTAACTGAGGTGCCAGGAAGAAAAGGCAAACCAGACTCTGTGAAGGTATTTACAAAGGGAGCAAGTTTGCATAAAGCACTGTGTCAAACACCGAGGACACAGATAAAATGGCTTTTCCCTTTGGAGGCTGCAGGAACTAAGGGAAGTGGGAAGGATTTAGCAGCCACTTAGGAGTTATTCTGGAGATTTCCCTGCAGAGAAGCCCTTCCACCACTGCAGCTATGGTAACTCTGACACTGTGACTATTTGAAGTCCTGGACCTATCAGGAAATTTCCCAAAAACTCTGGAGTAAATATATTCATTTTGGCACTTTATAAAGAAGCTATGGCCAATATACATCTAAGTAACTGTGCTGCAAAGAAAAGGCCAAGGTCATGCAACATAAGCTAGAATTACTCATAAGCAAAAAAATAAATGAAGGTTTTGTCTACATAACACAATGTGGAATAATTTCTCATTTTTGTGACTGATATGACTAGTTTTAATATATGCATGTCTCCAAGAGCCAAATTAACTATACATTTTCCAATTCCTTATATCACTTTGCAGTGAACAAGCCAATGTCTAAAAGACAGCAAGTTAATTTATACATCCTTCCCTTGCCAAGTGTGATTAATTGATGTAATATGTCAATTCCCTTTATGCAAATGTTAAAAATGCATCTTCATTTATATCCACATATACTGTAGATAAATGCTTTTAAAAGGAATGATCTCACTGGGGCAGTCATGGGCAGTGGTTTCTTCACAGTTCAATTTAGAAGATATTTATTGTACTTACCACTCAAAAGGCTCTGCTTTGTTCTCTGGAGGACATAAACTCTTCTCTACTCTCAAAAAGCTTAAAATCTAGCAAAAAGTTCAACTTTGCTCCCTAGAAGTCTGTTCTTTGCGGCCTCTTGTCTTCTTGATGCCAGTAAATGGAGCTACTATCCACTATATTATTGAAGCCAAAAATCTAGAAGTCATCCTTTATTCCCTCCTCTTCACTCCCTACATCACTTTTCTCAGCAAATCTTTCAGATTCTAACTCTACAATAAAGCATGAATCTGCCTTCTGTCACCTTCTCTATAACCACTCATTTCTTTTTGATTGCCAAGAAACACAATTACTCCAAAAGTTAGTTGCATGAAATAACCTTTTTTGAAAAAATGCTCACAGATTCTGTGATTTAGGAATTGAGACAGGTTACTACAGTTTGTGTTTGTTCATGATACCCAAGCTTCAGCTGGAAGACCTGAAGGCTGAAGGCAGAGAGGATCTGAAGGCAGATTCACTCACATGCCTGAAGAATGACACTGCCTGAGAGAGTTCTCAGTTCCTTTTTATATGGTTCTCTCCACATGAGTCCCTCCAAATGGTCTTCACACAAGATAATTTGGGCTTTCTTAAAACATGGTGGCTGACTGCCCATTGCATGAATGCCCCAAAGAGAGATAGCAAGGAGGAAGTTGTATCCTTTTTATTGTCTGGGCTATGAAGTGACAGAATCAAGTCTCCCCTACTCTATCATTTGGAGCAGTCATAAGCCATTATTCAGTTTAAGTGGAGAAAATATCAACTCCACCTTCCCATGGAAGGAGGTTCAAAGCTGTGTGTTGGAAGATAATGCCTGGTCATTTATCTGGAAATACAACATGTCATATCTGGACTATTGCGAAAAGCTTCTAATGAATCTTTCCCACTCTACCCAACCTCAAAATCCATTTTCCCCTCCAAAGGGAGCAATAATTATTTTTATATTAACATGTTTAAAGCAGAAACATCTCTCTTCATCTAGTGCTTATAGATGGCTTCCCTTTGCACTCAGAAAAAAATCCAGACTTCTTACTGTGAACCCCAAGCCCCTAAATGCCTTCCTCCCCCTTGCTTTAGACAAAAATCATCTTTCATTTCCTCAGGTGTGCCAAACTCTTTCCTCCTCCTGGGCTTTTGTACATATTTGCCTCTGCTTGAAATGCTCTTCCTCTGCTCCTTCTAAACTGTATCTTCTGATCCCTACATCTTATCTTCAATTTCGTCTTCTCAGGGAGGCCTTCTTTGACCAAGTATCTAAAGTACCATAGTCTCAGTGATAGTTCTAATTGGTTTGGTTAGGGTTGTTTTTTTGTTTTTTTGTTTTTTTTTTTGGTAGCGTTTCTTCTTCTTCTTCTTCTTTTTTTTTTTGACCAAGTCTGACTCTGCCACCCAGGCAGGAGTGCAGTGGTGCGACCTTGGCTCACTGTAACCTCAGCCTCCTGGGTTCAAACAATTCTCCTGTCTCAGCCTACTGAGTAGCTGGGATTACAGGTGCATGCCACTATGCCCAGCTAATAGTTGTATTTTTAGCAGAGACAAGGTTTTACCATGTTGGTCAGGCTGGTCTCAAACTCCTGACCTTGTGATCCACCCACCTTGGCCTCCCAAAGTGCTAGGATTACAGGCATGATGCAGCATTTCTTACAATACAATTTCATTATTTATTTGCTTCTTTCCTTCTCTTTCCTCTTGCTCCCTCTTTCTATGTTTCGGTCTATCCCTACCACTAAAATATAGGGTCTCTGAAGTTGTTCACTATCATAGTCTAACACCAGCATTTTGCCTAGCACATATATAGTAGGTGCTTAAAAAATATCTGTGAGATGAAAAACAATGTAAATATATTTTCTAATAATTATAGAAGAATCCATAATGAGACTAAACACATAAAATTTAAAGTCAAATGGATTCCATGTAACCAGAAGGATCAGAAAAGATTTATGAAGACAAGTTTGGATTGCATTTTAAAGTATGTACATAAGAAGGGAAAGATATTATAATATACAGAGAGAGAGAGTCATCCAGATAAGAAAAGCAGAGACTGTTAAGGGAAATTCAAAGAAGCAAGAGTAGACAAAAACAAGGTGTTTAAGAAGTTAGTGAAGGAAAGGAATGGTGGCATAGTATGAAGCCAGACAATGAATGACCTTCAGTGTGATATTTCAGGATTTTGACATTATTCTATAAGCAGTAAGGCCTTATTTAATGGTTTTGAGCAGAGATTGAGACATGAGGTGAAATGTATTAAAAGACCATCCTGGCAATAGTGTATAAGTTAAACTGTAGAGGATGAAATTGATTAAATATTGGGTAGAGGCTTTTTTTCCCCTAGATATGTTATCTGCCAAAGGCCTAAATTTTTCTCTATAACTTTTAGCTAAAACCCAATCCAGAAACGTGAGGCAATTATTTTAGCATACAAACTAGAAATATGACATTGTTTCTAATTTTTGCTAGCAGAGATAAGGGATATTCCCAAGTGGATCTTTATTTATCCCGGAATTTACCACCCAACTGCTAAAACTCCTCCTGCCTAACATGGATAGGTTTGAATTCCAAGTGTTAACATTATGATTTGTCAGATTTCCTCTTAGATGAAAGCATCATTTGCTGTATTAGTCCATTTTCACACTGCTATAAAGATACCACCCCAGACTGAACAATTTATAAAGCAAAGAGGTTTAATTGACTCATGTGGCTGGGGAGACCTCAGGAAAATTACAAGCATGGCATAAGGCAAAGCAAACTCAGACCTCACATGGCAGCAGGAGAGAGAGAAGTGCTGAGTGAAGGGGGAAGGGCCCCTTATAAAATCATCAGATCTCAGGGGAACTCACTCACTATCAGGCAAATAACATGAGAGAAACCACCCCATGATTCAATTACCTCCACCTGGTCTCTCCCTTGCCACTTGGGGATTATGGGGATCACAGTTCAAGGTGAGTTTGGGTGGGGACACTAAGCCTAACCACGTCATTTGCCTACATGAAACATGGATTCAGGAAAATATTTCCCTCAAATTCCAAGTTTTAGGTCTAACTGGAGGCAAGACACTGTGATTAAAATAAGGGAAATGCTGACCATTACAACAATTAAGGTAAATATCTCTAAATACAGAAACCATTTGTGAAAGGAAAATAAATCACAGGACCCCTAAATCACTAAGCCTAGGGAAAGGTCAAGCTGGGAACTATGTCGGGCAAAACTGTCTCCCATTTATTCCTGCATAAGATAGCTACGAATATTTTTAAAAAGCTGCATGCTTCCCTCACAATTTGTCCACCAGGATATTCCTTACAGACAAGGGACAGACAGAACTCAGAGTCATCCCTCTGCTCACACAAATGCAGATCCAATGGCTTCCTCTGCCCTATTGTTTCACTAAACCAGACAAAAGCATAAGTGACTATTCCTCTACCCATTTCTCACATGTAAATTGTGCATTCAGCTAATCAGAGACTAAAAAGAATGCAACAGGTTGTCTCTTATCTACCTATGACCTGGAGGCCCCTCCCTGCTTGAGTTGTCCTGCCTTTCTGGACCCAACCTACGTGCATCTTACACAAATTGATGTCTCATGTCTCCCTAGAATGTATACAACCAAGCTGTGCCCCACCACCTTGGGCACATGTCATCAGGACCTCCTAAGCCTATTTCTCCTGCATGTTGTTAACCCTGGCAAAATAAACTTTCTAAATTGATTGAGACCTGTCTCAGTTACTTTGGATTCATCCATTTATGTGTAAGTTTCCAAGTTCAGGGAATAGCAATTTGTTACTTCTCATTTCAACTAAGCTTTCCTAAGCAATGCAGGTAGCACTCCTTCCCCAAAATGACCCTGAAGTTTTCTCTATCATGGTTTCCAATGTAAAAGCCACCTCACTTTTGTCAAACCTATTTACCTAATAGCAGGAGACCTGAAGGCTTGGAGCAGTAATGGCAATGCCAAAGCTCTGGATTATCTCAATCAGTGCGATTTTGCCCCATGGTGCTCTTTTCTGAGGCTGGGTGTAAATTCAAAAGGATAATAGCTGGTCAAATAAAAGCACAGTATTAAATTTGTTAATAGCAATCCATGAACTAAATTCTGTTATTGATCTCTTAATATTTAGACCATTTCTGTTTATTACCACCATTTGAGTGGATAAATTTAAGTTTCTTTACCTATTGACCCCTTTTTAACTATTGCTGCCCTTGCTTTGACCCATAGCTAAACTCATAGCATCACAGGAGAGACAGCTAATATCTAACAAATTGGCTACCTAATTTCATAAATAACTTTTGTTGGAGAAAATCATTTTAGAACTCTCTCCTGAGAGAGGCTTTTCTCCATAACTCTTATCAGTTGATTACTGAGAGAATACATTTGGTTCAGAATGCCCCATGTTCTGATAAACAAGGTGTTAACCTTCTGACTTTTGGTTCGATATGAATATTTTAGAAGCACAGGAAACAAACCCAAAAAAAACAGTGATTAAGTTAGCACGTGGCACTTAAATTGAAGTATAAAAACTTCCTAAGAATGTGTTGAGTTTAACAAATGCCTTATTACTTTTAAAAACTGGCAAAACCTGGAGTATAATAAATTCTAGTGGGAGGCCCTGGATTTGGCAGTGAGGACTAATAATTATGGTAGATTTTGGAACACAGTTGCTGACAGCATGGATCTGGGTAAGATTTTTCTGTGAGCACAGATCTCTACTGACATGTGGGAAGCTCATTCTCACAGCTCTCTGCCCCCGAGGCACCCTACACATAGCTATCATGGCACTATTATAGCACATTGTTTTATAACTATTTATTTGTCCATCATTCCCTCTAGACTGTGAACTCTTTGAAGCCAGATTTTCTTCCCATTTTCATCTTATTGGGCTCTGTAGTCCTAGTAACTAGCGTAAATCTGACCCATAGAAAAAATTTATCAAAAATTTGTTGTGTATATGTGGGTTTTTAAAAATAATTAGAAACAATTGTCTCTAAAACTATAACTAAACTGCTTTTTCTAGATGAGATCAATAACATCTTCAGTCATTATCTAACTAAGCATTCAGTTAAATAAGGACCAAATAAAAATCTTTTACCCTCAGGGTTATTTAAATTTAGGTGGATTTTTAATCCTTGTCAATCACTGCAATCTGTTCCTCAGGCACAATACATTTTGTGATCATTCAAGGTGTCTTACTCTTTAAAAACTTTAGATTCTATATGTTTTCTGAATATTCCCTGAATGGATTAATATGTTTTCCTCTTCTTGGAAAAGGTAATAAAATATTTTGAATGCATCAACAAAAACAGAGAACTATATAATGTACTCCCCACCCAGATTTATCAAATCTTAACATTGGGTCACATTTGCTTCTTACTATTTTTGAGAAGTTGAACGCTATATATATAATCGAAGGTCCTTGTACCTTTTCTAGTGACTTCTTTCTCTCCTTACCATCCGATAGAGGTTTTTATACTTTTCTTATGTGCTTCTGTTTCTAAAGCATTGTAGATTACTACTTTGCAGGTTTAAATTTCCATATTAATGATATAACAGTTACTTCATATATATTTATGCAATTCGCACTAATTGTCAATTTATGTATTTATTCAACTAACACCTATTGACCTTCTACTATGGGTCAACTAAAGTGCTGAAGATACAGCAGTAAACACCACCAGTAAATTGCCCTTGTAGCACATTCAAGAAGGAAGAGACAGAAAATGAACAAATAAGTCACATTTAACCTAATGTATCACATGGTGATAGATATTACAGAGAAGAATCAGGCAAAATAAAGGAGATCTTAGTACTTAAAGATGATATGTGTTATTCAATGGTTGTTATTATGTTAAGTTTTTGGGAAAGACTTTATTGATAAGGAATCACTGGAGCACAACTTGAAAGCCAAGAGTGTGAGCCAAGAAGACAGCAAAGGGAAAAAAATTCAAGACAGTGGGTCCATCAAACGCAAAAGCCCTGAAGTAGAAAATGACCTGGGATGGTTGACAATTATATGTTGTAGTTGGATTAAGGAGCTATGTCGTGAAAGGACCTGTAGCCATTGAAAAGACATGGCTCTTACTTTGAGTGAAGTGGATATCCTTTGAGTGATTTTGAAGAGAGAGGTGATGTAATAACACTTACATCGTATTTGTTTTAGTCTGGCTGCTATGTAGAAAACAGATCATAGAAGTGTAATGATGAAAGCAGGAAGACTGGTAGGCCATTTCATAATTCAAGCTGAAATGCTGGTGGCTGGTAAGAAGTGGTCAGATTCTGGATATGTTTTTAAAGAAGAGCTGGCAAAAGTTGGTGATGATTGAGTATGAGGTTTGAAAAATAGAGGAGTCAAGAATTACTCCAAAGTTTGAGACTTGAACAACTAGAAAGAGAAAGTTTCCAATAATTGTGATAGGGAAGACGGGTAGAAAATTCAGACCCGGAGAGAAGAGCTTGTGGGTTGATTTTAGTCATGTTGAGTTAGATATGTCTGTTAAACAGCCAGGGGGAGTGTTCAGTGCTATATATCTGGAGTTCTGGAGTGCAACGGGAGGTCCAATAAAAATATGGAAAACTGATAAAGCTGGCATTCAGTCCTAATGTGTATGCAAAACCACAAGACTGGATTAGATCACCTAAGAAGGAGGTAAGGCTAGAAATCATAAAAGAAGAGGCTGAAAATGGAGCCCTGGCATAGCCTAATGTTTACAGATTAGGGAGATAAGAAAGAATCAAGACAAGATATCTAGGAATAAAAAGAAATATGTAAGATTATATGAAAGAAACTTGCCAGAAAAAAATATGCAAATCCATATAAAAGGAATGAATGACACACCAAGCTCTTGGATCAAAAAACTCAATGTTACAAAGATGGTAATTCTCTAAAAGTTAATTTATAAATGTAATGGGTTGCTGATAGAAAGTACCAATGAGATTTTTGTGGCACTAGAACCTATGCTATCTTTGTGTGGAAGAGTAGACAAGAATAGTGAAGGAACTCTCAACACAATTAAGATGCAATGATGGAGGAATTAGCCCGATTAGATATTAAAACTTACTTAAAGCTGCAACCTCTAAATTGGAACAATGTTTCCTGTTATATAAAATCAATATATAGGAATAAGGAAATCTAGAAGTAGCTTAAAATTGGTCTTTAAAAGATGGAATATTCAGGAAAAAAATGGAATAACCTGGTAGCCATCTGGAAAAATAAAATAAAATTGGATCGAAGCCTTATGCCATATTCTAAGCATAAGTTCTAAGAGGCCCAGAAATTTAAATGTTTTAAATAACAGGTCAATAAAAGCACCAGAAGAAGACGTGGGGAAATTGTTTTATAATTTGAGTAGGGATAGTTCTTCTAACCAAGATACAATTTCAACAAGTTACAAACCAAAAAGAAACTTCTGAATGGCAAGAAAAACAATCATAAACAAAGTCAAAGAACAATAGCAAAAGTGAAAAATATGTCACAGACAGAATGACTAATCTCCAATATTTAAAGAGCTCCTAGAAATTGATAATAGCAATAACCCAGTTTTTTTTAAAAATGGCAAAGAATAAAAACAAATAATTTGCATTAAAAGAAATACAAATTTTAAACATATAAAGAAATATTCAACTTTAACTAGAAAACACAAGTTAAAACTAGTTGCCATTTTCTACCTATGAGAATTAAAAAATTAAAAATTCCATAGTACGACTTCTTGGAGAGGTGATGGGGAAGCAGGTACTCTCATATATTGCTAGAAGTTTAAATTGTCACAATTCCTCAGAAAAGAAATTTATCAATATCTAAAAAAAAAAAAATTGCCTTTTTTCTTTGACCTAGAAGTTCTGCTTCCAGAAATTGATTCACATATTCTTACATACATTCATAATAGTATATACACAAGGTCATTTATTGCAGCATTGTAAATGCAAAAGTATAGAAACAACCTAAATGTTCATCAACAGAAAAGTGATAAAATAAATTATATGGTACCCTCATTCAATTGGACACTAGAAACTTGTTAAAAAATAGTTGAAAAACTACTATATGCTGATATAAAATGGTCTCCAAAACACATCATTAAGTAAGAAAAGAATTATGCAGCAGTCAGCATGATATTCTACATTTATGTAGAAAATTGAGGAAAATAAGAATATTTATTTGCATTTTTATGTGTTATACAAATAAACTGAACTAATACACAAGAAAGAAATAATAATTGGGAAAAGACAGTTGAAATTGTGTAGAAGAGAGGTTGGGGTAGACAGAAGAGTTTTCACTACATATAGAATATATTTTAACCTTTCCAAAGTATGAGTCTATTATCTATTCAAAATATTTAATTAATAAAAGAAGTAGAGTTGAAATTTGCAAATAATATTTTGGAAGGCATCTATTATTGATATAATAATAATTTAGGAAGATTAAGCAAGAGAATGGTAGAAGAATTGGAAACATTAAGTATAGTCAACTCTTCAGAGTTCTACTATAAAAGAAATGGTATAGTAGCCAGAAGGGAATATAAGATAGGACAAGGTATAGCAAGCTGTATGCTTATGGGAATAATCCAGTTGAAATAACAAATTTGGTCATGCAGATAAGAGAGACATTCTTAAGAGTGACATGCTGTAGTGGGTGAGAAGAAATGGAACCTAGTGTACAAATCATGATTGACATTATGTTTTTGTTATTTGTCCATGTTGATGGACATAGTTCTTTTTCTTGTTCATTCATTGTACTGAATATGGAGTTTATTTATCTAAATATACCACTATACTATAGTATTTATCCATTCCTCTATTGAAAGACATTTGGGTTGCTTCCAGTTATTTATCATCATCAATAATTTTGTTAAGAATATTCTTTTATGCATCTTTTACAGTATTCATACTAAATCCCTAGGTTTTATATTTTGGGAGTACAATTGCTGGATTATCTAGCATGAACATCATCAATGTTCTTTGATAATGTCAAATTACTCATTATTCTCCAAATTAGTTGTAGTAATTTACCATTTTTCTTCTTCTTTTTTTTTTATTTTATAGAAACAGTGTCCAGCTCTGTCACCCAGGCTGGAGTGCAGTGGCCTGTCCTCGGTTCACTGCAACCTCAACCTCCAGGACTCAAGCAGTCCTCCCACCTCAACCTCCTGAGTAGCTGGAACTACAGGCACATGCCACTGCATTCAGGTGACTTTTGTAATTTTTGTAGAGATGGAGTCTCACTATTGCTGCCCAGGCTGGTCTCAAACTCCTGGGCTCAAGTGATTCTCCCTCCTCAGCCTCCCAAAGAGCAGGGATTGTAGATGTGAGCACTGACCCCGGCTGCAATTAATACTCCTAGCAAGCAGTTTGTTGGTTTTCTATTACTCTACACTCTCCCTACACTTTGAATTTTGACAATCTCATGAGCATGAAATGGTATCTCCTTGTAGTTTTAATTTATATTTACCTGATCCCTAATAAGTTTGACTATCTTTTCTAATATTTATTGGACATTTGAGTATTCTGTCCTTTGAAATGCTAAACCACATATTTGCCCATTTTTCAATTTATTTGTCTTCTTATTTTTAATATTTCTTTATATATTTTAACACCAATTCTATGAAATAACATTTAATATTATTAAGTGCTTTATGACATGCCTGACCTTGTTTTGGACACCATGTGTTAATTAACCCATTTGATCTTCATAACAGCCCTAAAAGATGGAGAAATTTATTATCTCCAGTTTGTGTAGAGGGAACTGAAGCACACAGATGTGACAAACTCTGCCCAAAGTTCTACAGGTTATCAGTGGTGAAATCTGGCTTGAACTCTGATAATTTAGTTCCAAAGAATAATTCTCACTGCTTCTCAATCCTGCTTTCATTTTGTATATTGAAAAGATCTCTCAGTATCTGGCATGCATTTCTATTTTTTTTATGTTATCTGTTCATACGAAGACTTTTTCTCTTTTTTTAACTTACTCAGATCTTTCAATGTCTTCCTTATTTAAAAAAAAATTATTTCATTATCTTAGGATCATGATGATATTATTACTTAATTTCTTTAAAAGTTTTCAAGTTGTGCCTTGGAAATTTTGATCAGACTTCCCCCCCGTCCCACTTTAGAATTAATCTTTTCTCTCTGTATGTGGCTTGGTATAGGGTTCTATCATTATTACTATATTCTATGTGGATTATGCATTTCTCCATCAGCATTTATTGCTTAGTCCACTGGCTTATCAAGTCACCTCTGTCATATGTCAATATAAGGATTCTTTTTCCGGTCCTCTGTTCTGTTCTCTTTGTCTATTTGTCTGCCTCTACATAATACACACTGTCTTAATTTCCAAAGCTTTCTAAATTTTGTTATCTGTTAGGACTTGCGCCTCCTAACTTGTTCTTCCTTATATCTTCCTTACTATTTTTTGGTCTTTTTCTCTTCTACATTAACTTTAGAAATCGCTGATTTAGTTCCTGAAACACTCTGCTTAGATTGTTACTGAACTAGCATTGAAATATATTACTTGCTTAGAATTTATATCACTGCAATATTGAGCCTACATTTAAATTAACACCATGTATTGTTCCTTTACTTATTAGCTTCCTTTATGTTATTAAGAATTTTTTAAATTCTTACATAAATTCTGAGAGATTTTTGTGATACTCATATTCAACATTACATGCCTTTAATATTTTGTAGCTTAAAAATATGTTTTTCTATGATATTGTCTAAAGGGTTATTGTAAAAGAAAGCCATTGAGTCGAGTATGTTGGGTTCATATCTAACAATTTAGCATTCATATTAGTTGTAATAGTGTGCATATTATCTAATTAAATGATAATTATATTGCCTATAAATATATTTTATCTTTTCCTTTTATTTATTTATTTATTTTTTTGAGGAAGGGCCTTCCTATGTCACCCAGGCTAGAGTGCAGTGGTGAAAACATGGCTCACTGTGGTCTAAACCTCCCAAGTGAGCCTTAACATCCAGCCTCAAGCAGTCCTCCCACCTTGGCCTCCTGAGTAGTTCAGACTACAGGCAGATACCACCATCACACTCAGCTAATTTTTCATATTCTTTTGTAAAGACAGCATTTTGACATGCTGCCAGCTGATCTTGACCTCCTGGGCTCAAGTAACCCACCAGCCCCAGCCTATCAAAGTGCTTGGATTAAAGGCATGAAGCTTTGCTCCCACTCCCAACCTAGCTCTTCCTTTCTAATTCTTGCCATTCTTTATTCTTTGTTTTGCCCTATTATAATGGCTAGGATGTTAAGACAATATTGAATACTAAGGTTGAGGGCAGGCATTATTATTTGCTTCTTAAGTGAGAATGCTTCTAGAAGCTTAACACTAAGTATGATGTTTGCTACAAATTTCTAAACATGTATTTTCACATCAAAATGTACTTTGTCAGAAGTTAAATTGTATAAAGCTTCACTTTATTCTTACTTTGTAAGCATTTTTGTCATGAATTAGCGGTAAATTTTATCAATTTATTTCTTTTGAATTAATTGAGATAATATGTATTACATTACTATATTCTGCTAATGTTATATCTTCCTCCCTTTCACAGAATACTCAGCCATAATATGTTTTAATACATTTTAATTTGCCAATTTTTAATTCATATATTTTTACATCTCTATTGTTAAATTACATTGGTTAATAATTTCTTTTCTTGTACTGTTCTTATCATGTACTTTATTGTCTTTATCAAGGTTATATTTGCCTTGTCTCTTTTTCAATTCTCTGGAGAAGTCTATTAAAAGTGAGAATTATTGTTATATGAAAGCCTGGTAAAACCCATTGATAAAACAATGCAAATGGATCTGTGGAGGCAGTATTCTATTCTTAGCTGCTATTAGTTTATTCATTTTTCCTGTTCTTGAGTTATATTTGGTCACTCACAAAAATATTAACAAAATAATAAATAATAATATTTATCAAGCACTTAATATTTGCCTCGTGGTGTTACAACCATTATTATTTTTACCTTTATATCAACTCTATGAGGTGCTATGATTATCCACATTTTTCAAATGAAAAAACTGAGAGTTTAATTAATTTGCTCAAGATCACACCATGAGTAAGGAGTAAGCTGACATTCAGACCTATGAAATATGACACAGAGATTACACTTTTAATCATTATACTAAGCTTCTTCTAAAGAAAAATAACAACAAACATTTTTTTTCTAGAAAATTATTTCTTTTCCTAAGTATCTGAATTTACTGAAATAAGGTTGTTGATATTTTCTTAGGCATTTTCAGGCTCAGATGAACTCACCCTTGCCCCCTTTCCATCCCCAGTCTTGTTGATTTGTGCCTATTTTTTTTAGCTGAGTATTGATTGAAGTTTGTCGATTTTATTAAGCTTTTTAAACAAACAGCTTCTGGTTTTGCTGAAACTTGGTGTTATTTGCTTTCCACTTTATTAAAATATACTCTTACCTTTTTTTCCCTCAACTGCCTTTAATTTATTATGTGATTCTCTTTGTATCTTCTTAAATTGAAAGTTTAACTATTTTATTTTTTATTCTTCTTTTTAAATAAATGTACTTAAAGCTGTACATTTATTACAAATATGGCATAAACTGAGTCACAAAAGTTTTGATATGTGGTTTTATTGTCATTAATTTTAATTATTTTCTAATATCTATTTGATTTCCTTCTTTAATTAATACTAGATGTTTAAGTTAGTAAATTTATGTGGGTTGTGGGAGATACTTTTTACTGTTGTTTTCTAGTATTCAGAGGAGGTAGCATACTATTCTTCCTTGAAATTATGTAGTGACTGGTATTTTAAAGTAGTACATAATGGAGTTTTTATAAATGATCCACTTGTACTTGAAAAAATATGTATTCCCTGTTGTGAGACATTTTAATATATTTGTTACATCAAGCCTATTAATTGTACCTCTTTTTAAAATTTTTTAAATTTTATTTATTTATTTATTTATTTATTTATTTATTTTGAGACAGAGTTTCGCTCTTGTTACCCAGGCTGGAGTGCAATGGCATGATCTCGGTTCACCACAACTTCGACCTCCTGGGTTCAAGCAATTCTCCTGCCTCAGCCTCCTGAATATCTGGGACTAAAGGCACGTGCCACCATGCACAGCTAATTTTTGTATTTTTAGTAGAGACGGGGTTTCACCATGTTGACCTGGATGGTCTCGATCTCTTGACCTCGTGATCCACCCACCTCGGCTTCCCAAAGCGCTGGGATTATAGGCGTGAGCCACTGCACTTGGCCTGTACCTCTTTCTTTTTGAGACAGGATCTTGCTCTGTTGCCCAGGCTGGAGTGCAGTGGCACAATCATGGCTCACTGTGACCTCGAACTCCTGAGCCCAAGAGATCGTCCTACCTCAGCCCTCCAAGTAGCTGGGACTTCAGGTGCTTGCCACCATGCTTGGTTAATATTTATAATTTTTGTAGAGACAGGGTTTCCCCATGTTGCCCAGCCTGTTTCAACCCCCCAGGCTCAAGCAATCTACTCGCCTCAGCCTCCTAAAGTGCTGGGATTACAGTTGTGAGTGACCATGCCTTGTCATAATTATGCATTCTTGCACAAGCCTTTTTTGTAGACATGTATTTTCTTTTCCTTTGGGTAAATACCTAGGAGTATAATTTCTGCTTCATGGGATATTCATGTGTTTAGCTTTATAGGCACTGTCATTAGCTTTCAAATGTGGCTGTACCATTTTATATTCCCATCAGCAATGTGTGAGATATTTTGTCCCATATCCACATCAATACCACTTATGGCCAATCTTTTTACTTTTAGCTAGTTGCAGTTCATTAAAATTTTCCTTTTCTTTTTCCTAACTAATGAAAATGAATATCTTTTCATATGCTTATTGGCCACTTGCAGATCTTCTTAAATATCTGTGGAGTCTTTCGCCCACTTTTTAATTGGGTTGTATACTGGATTGTAAGAATCCTTTATATATGCAGCACAGATGTTCTCTTCTTCCAGTGTGTGCTGGCATTTTGATTTTCTTAAGGATGTCTTTTGATGAGCAAAAGCTTTTAGGTTCTGTATAATATTGTTTATAAGTGTTGATAAATCTTTGTCTACCCTTAGGTTGCAAATTTTTTTTCTAGAAATTTTATAGTTTTAACTTTTGCATGTATATCTGAGATTCATTTTGAATTAATTTTGTGGTGAGGCAATTAATTATAAGAAGTCCTCCTAGTCTTCCTCTACAAGGTGCAGCATGGAGAATCTAATTTCCTTGAACTTTGAGCTATCCTACAAAGTATGCAGAAAATAACTTTTTACACATTTGATGTCTAGAAACATCAAAACTATAATATTAGCTAATGTAATTGCCGTTAACTGCTATATTTTTTTCCTAACATCATTTGCTCTCTCAAAACTCCATTCGAATGTTATCTATCCCATGAATTATTTTTTATCAAAAGATTAGAGAAGGAATGACACCTGCCTCTAAACTCCCAAGACACTTCACCCCTGTGCTTCTTCAGGAGCATAGCTCTTCCTGCCACATAGCAGAGTTATTTGGTATTTGTCTTATTTTCCCTACAGACGAAAAGCTCCTTGAGGGCAGTTCCCTTGCCTTATTTATCTTGTAATCTTGAGGCCCTGGCAGAAGAAGTGTGTTCTGTTCATTTCTGTGAGATGCATGGATATCCTGGCAATTGATATTCTGTGGATGACAACAGCTGGCATTCTCTTGTGGGAAAACAAATCTTCATTTCATTCTGGATTTCACCATTCAACCTTACTGATATTTCTAAATAAGAAAATATTTCAGTTTATCAAACACAAAGATAACAGCTGAGTATTTACAGTGAGCTGCTCATAGGGAATATTTAAGAGCAAAAAGAAAATGGCCATATGGTCACGTGAACTAGGAGTCAGTTTTTATAACATGTGAAGCTTTTATCTTCCTCTCACAAATATGCTGTTGGTAATCATTGTAGTTAACAAACACTCCTTAATAAACATTTATTATCAACCAAGCACCGTGTAAGTGTTCTGTGAATGCTATTTCTCCTTCAATCCTTATAGCAATCTTGTGAAATAAATAGGATCATATCATAATTCCCATTTACTCCTGAGAAAATTGATGTTTAAAGAGATTAAATAATATACTCACAGTCACAGAGCCAGTTGGTGGTAGAGTCTGGATTTGAACTTAGGCCATCTAATTCCAGAGTCTGTGCTCTTAACCATTACCCAAGAGGCCCTCCTTTTATTGTCATGAAGCTAGCTGCCTGGCAAGAGTGAATGCTAAAATTAAGCCTGTAGACCAATTATTCTGTTATTTTAGTTTCATCACACATAAGATTTTAAATATCTGGTACACACATTTGGGCTTGTACAAATAGTTTCTTTTTAAAATTTAGTTCTTCAAGATTAAACTGACTGAAGTACACTTCAGTTATGTTACCTTCTCTAATAAAAAAAATTAGTGAAACATTTGTATAAAATAATTCTGAATGTAACGTTTTGTGTATATGTTTAATTCTGAACTCTACCCCTACCCTGAAAGAATCCTGACACTTTTGTGGCATCAATTTCCTTTAAAATTTGCCTTATTGTAGGCTACACAGAGTTAGAGACTATGTTTCTTTGTGATTTTCAGACAGAAGGTATAACTCAGAGTGCAGAAGGTAGGGAGGTTGCTATCTCAAACTGCAGGGTGAAGGGAGCCATCAAATAGGTGTTTATTAGAAAAATTCTCTACTATCTTATTTCCGGGGTCTGTGGATCCAATAGAGAAAACTAAGAAAACGATAACTTCAAATTCGATATCCCATGTTTGATAGAAGGTCTTTTTTTCTTAATTAAAAGAAAGCTGGAAAAAAGAAACTGATGCTTTGTATGACTTATTGTTAAGGACATTTGAATCATTTGGGAAAGTGTACACATCTATAATTCAACAGTAGTTATATCTGAGCATATCACACCCACACACAAAATCCATCTGAAGGATAATGCAATTGCCTGTAATGCGTATCTACTCTGTAAGGAGTTCTGGAGCTCCAATATGTCTCACTGCACATTTATGCCTTTTGCAATCGATGGGTTGCCTGTAATTATTGATTTTGATATGGTGTATCTGGGTGATGAGAGAATTGCCCAAATCCAATGCATGATTTTATGAAGGTGTTAAACCATGAGAATAATATCATTGTAGCTGCAACTAGTGAGGGCTATGAGAAGAATTTAAAAGCCAGTCATATTTCACAAGACTCAACTGGCTACACAAGACACAAGAGATTTGTTTACAGATCTCAATGGGAATGTCTCCATAAGTCTGATGAAACGGTAATGTGTGGCTGTACAGCAGCCTGAAATGTCAGGTCAGGGAAAATTTAATTATAACAGATGGCATGAACGATAGAAAATTCAGTGCCTCTAGTTTATATATGAGTAAGAATGGAAGAATTGAGTGTTTGCCTGTATTGCCCCAGAACATGACTAGACTATGTGAGATTATTGTAATTGGTTTGTAATCTATGGCCAGGTTAGCAATTTAGGAGGTTATAGGTAGATGATACCTTCTCAGTAGTTAACTAACAATACTCCGTCTGAATGCTTTTCAAAATGGATATCCCTAAATGTTACAGCTCTTGAAGCATTCTTCTAGCAGGTTTTCTGTTTTTTATTGGGAAACCACACACACTTCCCAACCACCCTTCACCAAAACAAAACGGGAAAAGAAAAAAAAGGATATCCCTAGAGAACACTGGTTTTTCATCATTTTTTTCTACTAAGCTAAATAGTCACTAACATGAGTTCTTTCATAATTGGCCCACCATTCATCCCAGATCATTAACCATATTTGGGTTCATGTTGACTAGCCTAACACTACCATTGTGAGTAGAAAATAAATAGTATAAAGATAAAAGAGAAAAAAATTTTCTAGAAGTCTACAGGTTTTAAATCCAAATATCTGAGAATTTGTAGTAAGTTTTATTTTTAAGTAATTCAAGTAATATATTCTTATTACAGACAAACAGGAAGCTAATTTAAAAATTAAAAAAATATAAAAATCACTTATAACTCCACCATCCAAAATTGATACTCTAATATTTTAGTATATTTCCTTCTGCTTAATTTACAAAATTATATAGGTTATCCAATGTTATGTCACTTAAAATTGTGACATATAAGCCAAAAATATTATGAATATAGTTTATAATTAAAAGTTATTATTTTATTCTATGAATAGACTATAATTTTCCAAATCATATTTCTTTTTGGAGGATACTAATTTTTTCCCAGATTACTTTTAGTATTATCAAGTCATCAGAACATCGGGGGGAAAAAAAACTTCTAGAAAAATTTTTTTATGAATTTGCAGGGAAGAGTGAGAACACAACACAACTTTAGACAAAAAAAAAGACTCTTGTGTTTGAGCAAAACATTTAAAAAGTGCTTTGGTTTAAAAACTAAGGCAGGTCCAGGGCAAAGTTTAGAATGGGATGTCAAAATTAAGGAATCTAAACAGCTCTGCAAAATAAAGTGAAATTACATTTCCTCTAAAGGAAAGGGTTTTGAAAAGAAAATGATTTGGAACAGCTCTCTGTGGTCCTCAGAGAAAAGATTCAAGGCTGGAGGAAGGATTCTGTGAGGGTGAAGTTGCTAGGACGCAAGAAAGAAAGGACGAGGAAGGAGGCTTTGGAAGGAGAGACCAGGGCCCCTCAGCATGGCCGCAGTGCACAGTCCAAGGAGAAACAGCCAGGAAGCAACTCCTGGATGGCCAACGAACTCTCACAGCATGGATGTGGCCCGTGCATTTTTAAACAATTTTCTATCTTGCGTTGTAAATCCTTTCCACCACTCTAAATTCTAAATGCTGGGAAAAATGATGGAAAAGTTGTAAAAATGGACCAGCAAAGCTTACATGACATACAGAGGCAGAGATGAAATGTCATAGGGATTAAGGAAAGGCCTGCTACTCGGCTTTCAAACAAGTCATAGCAGAGACAGGGTAGTATAAGTATCGCTGGTGCCCACCTAATTCCTCTACTTAGGCATTTTGAAAAGTCACTGGGACTTTCTGCAGCTAATGTGAGTGAAAGCTTGGCTTATTTCACTTGCATATTAAAACCAAAGGGTAATCTCAGATAGTTGGAGGACCCGGGAATCTTTGGGTTACATGAAAATCAACACATTGGTTTATTACACCCAATATTTTTTTCCTTATGTTATATTCTAAAAAGGGAAATGGCTAATTCAAGAGCTACAGTTTTAAGAGTCTTACAGCATATTACCAAGCTACTTTCTTGCTTACACCAATTTATAATCCCACAATCACTAGGCAAGAATGCCTAAAAATACTGAATATTTTAACAAAAATATGAAAGCACAATGTTGTTGCCAATGATGTCAAGATCGAGCTAGAGATTTTCTAGGTGTTTACACTCTCTCATTTAAGACTGATAAGATGCTAAATCAGACATTAATGAGAAGTGATTATTTCTTAATTGAGGGCCTGAGTATCTCATGAAAGAGTGAAACACCCATCACCTAAAATTAATAATGATGAGGAAAAAAGTCTGTCTTTAACCAAAATTGGCCAGTGATGCTTTTAGCTTACCCACAGTTCACACCTTCTGGTTTTACCTTAGAAGTGAGTAAAGAAAATGTGAATTGTGATTCTGCTCTTTGCAATTCACTGCTGTATGTCTTCTCCTTTCCCAGGCTCTATTTCCAGAAAAAAAAAAATCTGACAGCTGAGGATTCTTAAGAAATCACATAATTAAAGGAGGCAAATACGACACTTGGATTATGAAGCACAAATTTACCCAAAAATGAATGCTTTAAAAAATAATACACTGGCTTATTTTCTTCATGGGTGTAAACATCAGTGATATTCTGCTAACTGCTTTTTGAAAACATACATGACAGAAAAAGAAATAGTAGCAGGACCCTGGCACTTCCACAAAACAGTAAGATTTATCTACTCTTTTTAATCAACACTGTTCTTTTCACCAAGCCCAAATCCACATGTTCTAAAGCCTACTATTTTCTCTGGTAGTTTAAAAGGTAATAAATATCTATTTGGTCAGCCTGGTGACAGGGTGCAGGTTGCAGCTCAGACCAGGAGAGGTTTTCCTAACATTTTATTGAGAAGGTTCTGTTTCTCCTAAACACTCTTACTTGGAATAGCTTTTACAGAAAAAAAAAGAAAGAAAGTTGGTTTTTTAATACAATATCTGAATAGAAGAGGAAAAATAACAAGAAAACAGTATTTGTTGGAAACAAATTTTTATTTTGGTCAAAAATCTGTATGGCAATACAAGATAATGTAGACAGTTTTGTTTTAGCAAGAACAATTGTCAAAAGTCTAGCAACTTTGAACATTCATAAATCATTCCAGTTCCCCGAGGGTTTTATAAGTTTTGATCGCTCAAAGATAAGAAAGATCTGGCTCAACTCTAGAGACATTTGGTGTTTTGTATTTTGTTTTGTGTCTGAAAGATAGATGTGTGAACAGGGGTGGTTACTATGAGTCCCTAATCACGTATTTGGACACATGAATGGGATTTAACAAACTGTCTCGTACAGGATTGGCAAATTCCCATGGTACTAATCCAGTAACCAAGTTTCTCAGAAACCCAGCTCATAGCTGCCCCTTGCCCCACCTCTGCATGGATAGAAACGGAGGTTACTACATTTAAAAAAGGGCAAATCTTAATGTACTCTCCAAATCCCTTTTGGGACTGTGATTAAGCCCAATAATTAGGCCCTAAATAATTTTGTATATTGGACTAGGCACAGTGGTTTACACCTATAATCCCAACACTTTGGGAGGCTGAGCCGGTTGGATCACGAGGTCAAGAGTTTGAGGCCAGCCTGGCCACATGGTGAAATCTCATCTCTAGTAAGAATACAAAAAATTGCCAGACATGGTGGTTCATGCCTAACATCCCAACCATTTGGGAAGCTGAGGCAGGAGAATAGCTTGAACCCCGGAGGCAGAGGCTGCAGTGAGCCGAGATCATGCCACTGCACTCCAGCCTGGCGACAGAGCAAGACTCCATCTCGAAAATAATAATAATAATTTTGTATATCTATGGATTTTTATTTCTTATCTCCTCCTTCCACTCACGACTTCCAACTATCCTTCAACTTCTTAGTTTCTTTGATGTTCAGACCCCTCAAATGTCATTTATACAAGTGAAGCTCGCCTTCTTCATTTAAAGACATATGTGCTTATTAATATGTTTAAAGTCAGAAAGTAGAAGGATCTCCAGGTTATGTTGTCTTACAAGCTATCATTTTCTCTTCGCATTTGCAGTATGAATTAGGGAATATATGCCCAAAATGTGCATGTATGGAAACACTTTTCACTCTTAGCTTTTCATTACGGCTTTGTACAAACCTTAATAAAGAGAGCTACTCTTGTGTAATTTAACTTTCCAGCATGCCCACCAAAGTTGACTGTTAGGGTTTTTTATGCCACTATATCCATTCATCCTCACATCATCCTCTTAATCCAGCTTTATGGGATATTTTTGGAAAAGATGAAGACATCCACATTTCCAAAGCCAGAAAGTGGTGCATAGGAGAGCAGAAGACAGAAGAATTATAATTTTTTGCTACATTTTTCCCAGAAATACTTCAAACAGAAACTATCTTATTCTTTTATTTGCATATTGCCTGTTCTAAATAATTCAATGCTTTACCTGTGGTGACCTGCACTTGTTGAAAGTCTTCATTGAGCTATTCAAACTGATAAGAGTAATTCCTTTAAGTTCCTTTGACATTTTTGCTTTGGGAGGAGGGAATGGTGGACATAAGGGGTTAAAGTAATAGGCAATGACCTAGAAAGGTAGTTACTCAGAGAAACTGCCGCCCTTAGAACTGTATGGGCCTTAGAATGTATGGTACAGGTGCCAGTACAGTAAATACATTTGGTTCCAATTTCTTCGCATCATGTGTTTTTCTGTCTGACTCTCAGATGACCTTTAGCACAATACTAGAGGTGCCAAGGAAATAATAAAAGTGCCAGGAGGGGACCAACACCCAGCAACAACACAGCAGCCTATGAGTCAATGAAGCCTGCTTGATCAGGTCTTTAATGAGAGTTCCTACAAACACGGCTGTTTCTAGCTCAGAGTCTGGAACTTAAGCGGGAGTCTATTAACACAACCAACTTCCCCTCTCATCTTACGGATTCAAATGGAAATAATGAGAGATATAGCTTAAAAGCCAAGTGCATAAAAAAGTGACAGCTTGTGTCATTGTATTAGTCCATTTTTAAGCTGCTGATAAAGACATACTCAAGACTGGGAAGAAAAAGAGGTTTATTGGACTTATAGTCCCACAGGGCCGGGAGGCCTCACAATCATGACAAAAGGCAAGGAGGAGCAAGTCATGTCTTACATGGATGGGGGCAGGCAAAAAGAAGATAAAGCTTGTGCAGGGAAACTCTGCTTTTGCAAACCATCAGATCTCATGAGACTCATTCACTATCACAAGAACAGTGCAGGAAAGACCTGCCCCCATGATTCAGTTACCTCCCACTGGGTCCCTCCCACAACACATGGGGATCTTAGGATGAGATTTGGGTGAGGACACAGCCAAACCACATCATTCTGCCCCTGGCCCCTCCCAAATCTCATGTCCTCACATTTCAAAACCAATCATGCCTTCCCAACAGTAACCCAAAGTCTTAACTCATTTCAGCATTAACTCAAAAGTCCGCAGTCCAAGTCTCATCTGAAACAAGGCAAGTGCCTTTCACCTATGAGCCTATGAAATCAAAAGCAAGTTAGTTACGTCCCAGATACAATGAGGGTACAAGCTTGGATAAATGCAGTCATTCCGAATGGGAGAAATTGGGCAAAACAAAGGAGCTACAGGCCCCATGCTAGTCTAAAATCCAGCAAGGCAGTCAAATGTTAAAAACTCTAAAATGATTTCTTTTAACTACATGTCTCACATTCAGGTCATGCTGATACAAGGGGTGGGTTCCCACAGCCTTGGGCAGCTCTGCCACTGTAGCTTTACAGGGCATAACCCCCTCCTGGCTGCTTTTATGGTCTGGCATTGAGTGTGTGCAGCTTTTCCAGGCACACAGTACAAGCTGTCGGTGGATCTACCATTCTAGGGTCTAGAGGATGGTGACTCTCTTCTCACAGCTCCACTAGACAATGCCTCAGGAGGGATTCTGTGTGGGGGCTCCAACACCACATTTCTCTTTATCACTACCTTAGCAGAGGTTCTCCATGAAGGCTCTGCCACCACAGTAGGCTTCTGCCTGGGCATCCAAGTGTTTCCACATCCTCTGAAATTAGGCAGAGGTTCCCAAACACAATTCTTGAGTTATATGTGTTCACAGGCTCAAAACCACGTGGAAGCTGCCAAGTCTTAGGGCTTGCACCCTCTGATGTCATGGCCAGAGCTTTACATTGGCCCATTTCAGCCATAACTGGAGCAGCTGGGACTCAGGGCACCAAGTCCCTAGGTTGCACACAGTACAGGGACCCTTGGCCCAGGAAACCATTGTTCTTACTAGGCCTCTGAGTCTTTGATGGGAGGGGCTGACATGAAGACCTCTGACATGTCTTGGAGATATTTTCCCCATTGTTTTGGGGATTAACATTCAGCTCATTACTTATGCAAATTTCTACAGCCTGCTTGAATTTCTCCTCATTGGGATTTTGTTTTCTATCACATTGTCAGGCTGCAAATTTTCAAAACTCTTATGCTTTGCTTCCCGTATAAAGCTGAATGCCTTTAATAGTACCCAAGTTGCATCTTGAATGTTTTGCTGCTTAGATATTTATTCCATCAGGTACCCTAAGTCATCTGCCTCAAGTTTAAAGTTCCACAAATCTCTAGGGCAGGGCAAAATGCGACCAGTCTCTTTGCTAAAACGTAACAAGAGTCGTCTTTCCTCCAGTTCCCAACAAGTTCCTCATCTCCATCTGAGACTCCGTAGCCTGGACCTTATTGTTCATATCACTCTCAGCATTTTTGTCAAGGCCATTCAACAAATCTCTAGGAAGTTCCAAACTTTCCCACATTTTCCTGTCTTCTTCAGAGCCCTCCAAACTGTTCCAACCTCTGCCTATTACCCAGTGCCAAAGTTGCTTCCACATTTTGGGGTATCTTTCCAGCAGTGCCCCACTCTGCTGGTACCAATTTACTGTGTTAGCCAGTTTTCATGCTGCTGATAAAGACATACCCAAGACTGGGAAGAAAAAGATATTTAATGGACTTACACTTCTACATGGCTAGGGAGGCCTCACAATCACGGCGGAAGGCAAAGAGGGGAGCTTACTCAGGCAAACTCCCATTTTTAAAACCGTCGGATCTCATGAGACTCATTCACAGGAAAAACATGACCCCACGATTCAATTACCCCCCACTGGGTCCCCTCCACAGCACATGAGAATTCAAGATGAGATCTGGGTGGGGACACAGCCAAACTCTATCAGTTGTCTTCAGATACTGCATTCCATCAGTATCCCAGAACTGTTACCTAAGCACATACTGAATATTTGGGCAGTACAGAGTGAAAGATATTGTAGAACAATTCATCTGTAGGTAAGACAGGCCTTATTAGACATACCACACTGACAGTACAACCCATATATAAACACAAACAGGTCCAAAGTCAAGGTTGATACCGCTTTTGTTCTTCTAGAGATGGAGCCATTATAAAATTAAGACAGGTCAAATATTAACATACTAATTCACATCAAGAAAGCCAGTGTAGGAATATTTCATCTCCACCTACACGTGTGCACAGACACACAGAAACATATACACCATACATTGTTTTTATTTTACACTTCTCTCGAGAGAGTGGTGATAAACTGTCATTTTTATCAAAGTTCCTGTTCAATCAACATGTAGAGCATTCCAAAGGTATTGAAAGGTGAGGTGTTCTGTGGTTGTTGTTTTACACATATTTACATCAACAAGAACAAAGCCATTTTGCATTCCTCTTGAGAGGCAAGAATTGCAGTGTGCCCTGGTTCATGTTTAGCACCTGTTCTGGCAGCGTTTCTATTTCAGTGATACCTGGAACCATCAGCTGAGAGGCTCCTGGAAGCCAAGATCTTGCTTTCAGCCTGTAATTCATTTTTATTTCCTTTCATTTTACTTAAATGTGCTTAAACTGTTGAACAGAACATACTATTACTTGTAAAAACCCGAGGGCCTTTAACCCAGAACTCTGTAATTTATTTTTTTCCTACCACCAGAGAAGGAAAATAGAAATACAAAAACGAAAAATATTGTTACCTTAGCTCACATGACCTTGCAAAGGTTTTCATTTGTTTGTTTAAGAAGAGTCATGAGCAGAAAAATCTCAACATGCTACCTAAGTTACATCAAATCTCTGCTTCGGAACCTGACAGCAGATCTAACCTGCCAGAGGGAAGAAGAGATAATAGGAGCCAGGAAATGGATTTGTCATTCTTACTTGGGGGTGAGGTGGGGAAGGGAATAAAACACCTAAGCAGCTCATCATCTTACATTTGAACTTTCCAACAAATTATAAACTCATAAGTTTAGTTTTCAAGATAATAAAATTGGCATGCACAAAAGGAAACCCAAATAATTATCGAGTTAGAATAGCAGGTCTCTTTCATGACTAAAATAAATCAGACTCACCACTGTTCAGTGCTCTTGAGACTGGAACTGTATTTCCTAGAAAGACGAATCAGAATCACAGAAATGCAGACCTAAAAGGGAATTTAGAGAGCAACTAGTTCCTTCCTCTATAGTTGTTCAACAATGGAGTCTGCACTCGATTTTACAGGTCCTGATTTCTTGTCAAGCACTCTCATCAAGGTGCCTTGATCTCTATTACGTATTCGTATTTGTTTGTTTGTCTTGTATAATTTTAAATGCCAGTGTGTCCCTTCTTTATTTCTTGACCCTACTTCCTATTGTTGAGTACCATAACTTTTTACCTAGATGAAATTAGCATGGATTTGTTTAAGTCTTCATATGGTAATGTCAAAAACAGTCAAGACCTTGGTATCTTCAACAAATTATAGCATAGTTCACGTTTGGTTCATTCACAAGGAATCTGGTCCAGCGTCATAATAGCCTCTTTGTTACCTTGGTGCAGGACTGCTGTTCCAGGCAACAATTTCGCCATAGCATTAAGATTCAGATATTGAGGGGGAGAAAGAACTGCTATCTTTACAGTTGTTTTCCTTCTTTGAGCCATGGTTTGCAGTCTTTGATTTACTCATCTCTTGTTGGAGTGGGTAATATCTAAATTTGGGTACTTCCCTTATCAAGTTTCCTGCCCACGTATCTGTCAGGACATAGAGTTATTCAGCATGCATCAACGGCTGTCATCAATGAGGGTCCACCTGACATGCTCATTCAACATGGAAGTCCTCAAGAACGAGAGGCCACAGTGCATCCATAGTTCAGTCAGTTCCTATGATAACTAAAGAAATTAAAATATATTTGAGAACTTGAATGTTTCCATACCATGATCAGAAATAAAAGTTAGCATAGTAAGAAAAGAATACAAAATAACAAGGACTTATTTGTAGTACATTAGTTACATCTTGCTGTTTTAAAATTTGCCTGTGAAACAATACAGAATCTTTTATCGTGTCCTTTATATTCAAAATATTTTCCCTATTCATTGTCACCTTAAACATGCACAGATAAATCTTTTGTTGTTGTCATTGTTCTTTCTGTCTCTCTTGGTCTTAGCTTTCTCATACTCTCCTTTTCTCATTGCTAGTCTAAATGAGAAAGTTCTCTGCCATTAGACACTGGAATGCTTATGAATTCCACTCCCTGAGTAATGCCTTTGGGTCAAGCTCCCAAGACCCCAATCCAGGCAACCAGACAAGACAGCTGATGAGACTTGTAAATACCTGCCCCAACACAGATGGCACTCTCAACTCCCAACAGGGTCAGACAGTTACAAGAACATGCTTCACATCAGTTCTCCTCACTTCCCTCAGTTCCTCATTATGTCATTTTTGTAGACTAGTGAGATTTTCAGCTTTTGAAACATGTGTGACCTAAAGAAAAACTGGATCTGTATTCAAATGCATATCCCACTTTTCCTGATCCTGCATCTGCTCTGACAGCCTCACAACATCCCTACTCCCTCTGTCCAAAGGAGTCTGGTCATTGCAACCCAGGGCCAACCCAGGGTGTGTGCAACTGGTTCCTCTCTGCTCCCATTCTTGTCCTCAGAGAAGAGAGACACAGAATTCTCTATAGTCAGGTTTCCTTTTACTTAACTGCAGGAATAGCTCTCATCCTAACCCAGACCAGAAGATTCAGGAAAGTCTTTGGATCTCCCAAAGGCAAACAGAACATTTATAAAACATTCCTCTCAGTCAGTCTGAGCATCCTAGGCTACCCCAAGCCACATTTCTTCAGCTACTGTCACTCTGTGCCCATGGTTGCCTGTTCTTGTTAAGGAAAAGCAATGAAGGAAAGAAGGGAAAAGGGCAGAATCGGAAATCTGCCAAGAAATGAAGACACTGCTCAGAATTTCTTAATAAGGATAAATTAATGAAAGCAATTTACTGAGTGTTTTCTGTATGTCACCATTGATGAGGTTTTATGGGTATGATATCATAATTTGGCTGTCTTTGACCTGCCCCTCCTGGCCATTCTAAATTCTGCAGACATTATGCAGATATCTTGCCAGCTAAGAGAGCTGAATGCCAAAGGCCTGCTTTACTTGGGCAGAAATCAAAAGGCCTGTGGGCTTAAGGAAAGGCAGACACAGTTACTTTCCCCAAGTCCACACTGCTCAGCTGCAGCTAGACTCTGTTTGTAAATACAGCTGAAGCTTGAACTAACCTCCATCGCCCCCCAAAGATAAATGAATTTCTAAGCATGTTTGTACTTACAAATGCATACCATTATACACTTCATGCCACCTTAATCCCTATTAAACTAATCTGAAGCCATGTCAGGCCATCCATCTGTAGTCAACTGGATTAGACAAGCCAATTGATCAAATATAGGAAAAGACCAAAAGCTTTTCCGTCTGGCACCCATGCATTTAAAGTGTCGTTTCACACCAATATTTGTTCTTTTTCATTCTTTTGGGAGGCAGCAGATTCACAAATGAAACCAGTTCTTGAGAATAATGACTTTAAAAACTAAGGCAGAAGCCAAAGTCTGTATATTCCTTGAACACATATGAGGAAAACAAAAATATGACAATACCACGAACTGCATTTTAAAGAACTACTCACACTTCGTGAAAAAGGAATTGGAAAACATCCAACTTAAATAATTTGGCATCCATCCCTATATTTTCCTTTATCCCCTCTACTGAGGACAATGGGAATCTTCAGGGATTTGGCAAAATTGGTGGTGACTGAATCCAAATAATACAATATTTTTACAGTAGTTCCTTTGTGTTCTCATTTTGCCTTGACTATTTCCCTGTGTGTTAATGCCAGCACTGAATGGACAGATCTGAAACCCTTTATTAGTTTCATAGACTGCAAATGCATTACTAATGCTGGAAGGTGTCAAGGAGTAGGTGCCTCTCCACATCTCAGATTTCAAAAAATATTTATTTGGCCTTTATTTAAAAGAATATTGTAGTCATCTGTACTTCATATTGGCTTCTGCCACCTGTTTTTGGTTTTTTGGTTTTTTTGGATGGGGAGGGGTAAATCTGGCTGTGTGGTAGTTTTTTGTTAGTTTAGTTTAGTTTAGTTTTTTTCTAGCCTTCAAACCTCTAAGCTCTCTGTCCGTTAGCCAGTTGAATCTGCTAACAAAATCTTAAATCGCTGCATCACTACCTTCTCCCAAGGCACCTATGGGGACCCTATTGCCTTTCAGATTAAAACTATAGTTTATGATTAACTATATGTGTATGAATGTCCATTGTGGCCAACCCTGTTTCATAACTTATTTCTAAACCCTCTTCTTTCCATCTGTCTTTATTTACAAATCCATTCTTAAAGGAAAGTCTCCTGACATTGTTATGGATTTTGTCATAGATTTTCAGATGATGAGAAGTTTTTACGGCTGTGTAAATCAGGCAATATGAATAGGCTAAATTATTTGGGGAGGAGGAGCAAGGAAGAGTTAATAATCAATATTTTAAACAAAGAAAATTATTTTTTAGCCAGTTGCTAAACTCAGAGACATACCCTCACCCCCAAAAAGTTATGAAATAGTTAAAGCGCAAGCCCGAAGTGTGGCCCCAGGTGACAGCTTAACCTCCCTCTGCTAATAGAGCTTGGTGAAAAGATGGGGCCTGGGAGGTTCCTAGAGAATAATGACGTGTCACATGCCCCAGGAAGCTCTGTTGAGGTGGCACTCGGAACAGAAGTTTTATTTTCCTTGCAGAAAGTTAAGAATTGAAATGGCTCCCATCACTTCTGCGTGTAGATCAAGAAGATATTCCCCAGCAGCTTTGCCAGACATATTTGGCAGGGCAATCTCTGGAGGCAAGCTGCACCCCTTCAGTGTCAGCATTTGTTCAGTGGTAGAAATAGCTACAGCTGGAGGAATTTATTTGAAGAAAATTCTGTACTTTAAAACATGAGCAATTGTTGAAGGATACTTAGACTTCTCAGCAGTGGATCTATCCAGCAGGGAACATGGAAAGGGCAGATCTGGCCGGGACACATTTCATTATGGGCCTGAAAAGTGAGTGAATGGCAGGACAGTGAAAGAAAAAGTCTATTCCAGAGCTTAGCAAATGCATCATCCTTTGCCGGTTGCTGCCTAAGTGATCCACAATATCTTGGTAAAGAGGGTTGGTCATTGACACTGAAATCGTATATTTATCTCTATATTATTCAAAGTTGCCATAAATTGCTTTAATAAACTATGCATGCTTTATTTCACAATGCTGGTTCAGATCTCAACTCCTTATTTTCATTATCCCTGTAAAGACCAGTTTTAAATTGTCTCCTTTACTATATTTAAAGAGAAAGAACTACCTGGGTTCAAATTCTAGTTCTGCTACTTATAATCTATATAACCTTTTATAAATAATTTAAGCTTTGAAGCCTCAGATTTTATAACATTAGATAAGAATAGAATTCATCTCATGATTGTTTAAGGATTAAATGGCAAGCACCATGTCTGGAACAAAGTAAGTGTTCATTTGCTTATTTGACAAATACTTATCTTAGGGCTGTGAAGACAAGAAGTCATTTGAAAAGCTGGAACCAGGGCTGGCTTCCTGAGTGTCTGACCTGAGCAGTCATACAGAGGCCAGAAGGCTCCCATGCTTGGTTTTATGCTCTGTGGTTATGGTCTTGAAATTCTTATGAATTTTATCTTTGAACTTGTGTTTCGAAAGTGAGGTCTAATAGAACAATGGAGCATATGTGTGAGCAAAGGAGAAAGATGCAATATGTGTGTCTGCAGTTCCCTGAAGCCCCATCACATACAATGTGATTCCCCATGAGCACAGAGCCCTAGAGGACTCACAATGCACAGGAGCATGGCGAGACTCAAAGCAAGTACAAGGCAAGCTTGCAACGTCTTCGGCTGACAGCCCTGATAGGCCGCAGTTTCTGTTTGAATCAAAATTTGCTTCGAAGACAGAAGAAGGCAGTGGCATTCTAAGAAGCACAAATGATCCAGGAACCTTATCATATCTTCCTGACTTGTATTGCTTCCCTGTGTTAGCCAACCATTTAGGCATAACAAGAAGGGAAAAGATGAGGCAACCCATAGTTCCTTTTCCTTTTATTTCTACCTTTACTCTTTGAATAATCCAAAAATAGAGTATTGATAGAATGTGTATGTATTACAAAGTGAAAAAAAATATCAGTTGAGTTAGCTTTGTATATAGTTCTAGTAAGTACAAAATACATATGCATGCAGGAGCCACAAAATAAGAATTGTGTATTTCAGTGATTCCACATATAAGTTCAATGTTCTTATTTGCCTTTAAAACTGGAATTGAAAAATACAAAGATGAACAGTAACATTCACATGAATAATTTAAACTGCTAATTTTTCTTTACCTAGAATGACATTAAAAAGGAAATAAATACCATAACAAATTGAGATAGAGGTCACAGAAAAAAGAAAAAAAACGCTTTATATATAGCTTATATACAGTTTCATTTAAAAAACACAAAAGAAATGATATGCATTCAAGTGTTCACAGGGGTTTATCTCTCATAATACATTGTGATTAATATTTATTTGCTTTTTCTACTTCTAAATTGTATACCATAAGCAAATTTTAGTTTTGTGTTTTCCAAAGAAAATAATATTTATTTTATCTTACATTTTTAACAGTTAATCTTTAGAGGCCCTTTTTTGCTGCTTTTTGAATAAGGATCTCCAGATAGAACTTACATAGAAAGTATCAGCACCAACTATATGAATATTCTAAAGGGAATCTACAAACAAAGATAAAAAATTTGATGACGTTTAGTGTGGAAGGGCATAAGATGTCAATTAATTAAAGTTCTAGAAAGGTTGAAAGGGAATCTGACGCCATATTTGAGAAAACTAGAAATGACAAACTCATTGACTCACCTAATTAGACAACTGACGAGTATGAGAAGTCAAAAAAGCCAAGCCAAAATAGGCGGTAGTCTATACAGATGTTAATAGCTTGAATAATACAAAGGAATCACTCTAAATGCTTGGCAGCAAGAGAGAAACCTTGAGATAAACTGACCAAAGACTTGACTTATGAGAGGAACCAGTTAGATGTGCTACTTATTTATCAACTCTGAAGAAAACTTAGGAAGTTACATGCATGAAAAGCACACTTCTTATTTGGACAGTGGTCCAGAATAAGATCTTTTCCTACTTTGGAGTTTTTTTTTCAGTAAGCATATGACTTTCTCAAAATTTCCTCATTTTTTAAAAGTGAAACTGTATAATATCTACCTTTTTTGGTGAAGATTAACTGGGATAATTGATTTTAAAAAGACAACAGAGCTTTATGGAGTTTTGCATAAGGAAGTCAGCTAGCTCACCCTCTAGCCAACTGACTCAGTTTTCAAGCCAGCCTGGAAGCACTTAGGATTCAAATCATCTCTTAGGAAGGGAAAGATTTGCTACAAGGATGTTCATTGTCACATTATTTTATTCACAATAAATAAATAGATATCTAAACAGGCAATCAATTAAGTACATTTTGATGCATCATACAATGGAATTCCAAGTATTTATAAAAATTATATTGTAGAAGAATATTTAGTGATTTCAAAAGACTATGCTACTTTGAGCACAAAAAGTAAAATATGCAAAATTATTTGTAGTATGATCTCATTTTTCTTATCTATAGTTTCATTAAAAAGACACAAAAGAAATTATATACATTCAAATGTTCACAGGGGTTTTTCTCTTATGATACATTGTGATTAATATTTACTTCCTTTTTCTGCTTCTAAATTGTATACCATAAGCAAATTTTAGTTTTGTGTTTTCCAAAGAAAAAAATATTTATCTTACATTTTTAAAAGTTAATAAAAAGTATCTCAGTGTAGTGACATATGACTTATTACATAACTTACAAGTTGGTTGTCTTTCAGGGCTATTTACCCCTACCACAACTGTAAATGTCAAATCCACAATGGCCTAGAGCCAGGATGTCCAATCTTTTGTCTTCCCTGGGCCACACTGAGAGAAAAAGAATTGTCTTGGATGGCACATAAAATACATTAACACTAATGATAGCTGATAAGCTAAAAAAAAAAAAAAATCTCAAAAAAACTTCATGATGTTTTTGGAAAGTTTATGAATTTCTGTTGGGCTGCATTCAAAGCCACCTTGGGTCTCATGTAGCCCATGAGCCATGGGTTAGACAAACTTAGCCTAGAGTTTCCTGCAGGAGTTGCAAACCTGAATGCCTGGAGAGGCTTGGCAAAGATACTGGGTGCCTAGTGTGGAGAGCTGAAGAGAACATGCTCTTTCAAAAGACATTCAAATTCAAAATTTGTTAAAACGCTGCAGACCAAACAGAGTGTGTCTCATCTGTACTGCTAACTCTCCCATATTCAAAAATAAGTCCTCAATCTCCCCTTCCCTTCCAGTTTCTTTCCCATAATTCTGCTTCCTTTTCTCTCCTATAGAATTTCTATACTTTTGGATATTTTCTTTTTCTCTTTTTCTCTTGATCTAGTGACATTCGTCACACTTGATTACTCTTTGTTGGAGAATGTTTTCAAGGCTTTATGAGTTTCCTATCTCACTGATCATTAGTGGTTGCTTTACAGGTTTCTCCTCTTTTCTGCTTAACATAGAAGTTCTCAGGACTAAGCCCTCAGACCTCTTCTCTACCCTGATGCTCTACCTCTTCTTGACATTCCCCAGTATCACAGTTGGAAAACTGTCTATACCCTGAAGACAAAAGATTTCTATCTTCAGCCAATCCTTCCACTTGAATGCTAACTTTCATATCCAATGACCTAGGTAACATCTCTATTTGTACCTAACAAACATCTCAAGATCATCATGTGCCAAACTAAATTCCTAAGTTTGATGAAACTGCAAGTCATAGAAACTCCATCACTCTATTTTCCCAGACTAGTAAATTTTGGAGCAACCCTCTATTTGTCTCACACTCTGTCCCCAACTCATCAGAAAATCTTGCAGTCTCTACTTACAAATATATCCATTATCTGATGACTTCTCACTCGCAGCTCAGCAGTCAAGTGACTTCAGTCAGATCATGTTACTCACCTGCTCACAACCTCCAACAGCTCCTTATATCTAACAGATGAAGAACCAAGGTCCTGGCCTCTATCATCGGCCCCTATCTGACCTCTCCAACTTGGTCTCTCACTGCTTCTCTTTTGTTGACTCTACTCTGGCATACTGACTTTGCTATTCTTTGAAAAATCAGATATGGCCCTGCCTGAGGGATTTTGCTCTATTTCTTCCACATGAAACATTCTTACACTGGCATGGCTTGTTTTTATACTTTCTTCAGGAGTTTGCTTAAATATCACCTTTTCAGTGAGGTTCATCCTGCCCATCTAATTTAAAATTAAACATACACAATCCACAGCACTCTGAATCCTTGTTATCCTTGTTTAGTTTTCTTTATGGTGCTGATAATCTTCTAACGTAACTTATACTTTACTTATTTTTCTTGTTGATTGCCTTGCTCATCCTCTAGAATCAAAAATCCAGGAGCACAGAAATTTGTGTCATTTTGGTTGAATGCTTTACCTCAGAGCCTTGAGAAGTACCTAGAATATGGTGGTTAAAAAAATGTTTCCTGAGTGAATTAACCAATTTGTGATACTTGAATTACTGTATATTTTATAACCTCATCTAGATGGTCAGTATCTTAAGAATGGATACCTCACATCTCTCTGTGAAAAATGCTTATACTATTTATGAAAATGACAACAGAAATGATGCTAAAAGATAGTAACAGTGAAACAAACTTATCATCTGGAAAAAACAACATAAAATTGCTGTTGGTAAAAGTTCCATACTTGAATAATGTGCATGTGCTAATAGAGGTAAAGATATTTAGTGGAATACGGAAAGCATCAGAATTTATCTTAGTAGTTTTAATGGAGCATTTTAAATTGGAAATAAAGTAGATGACTCTTTCTTGTGAAAGCAAAAGTAAAGGAAATGTACTAGGCTTCCTAAGAAGTAAATAAAAACCAATAGAGGGGATACTCTGTATGAATCACTTACTCAACTCCCAATTTACAAAAGAATATCACATAGTGTTGTTCACTCCATGTTTGAATCTCAGTAGGTATCTGGAGTTTCGTTATTTAGCCAGTTCTCACAGTTCTGTTACCACCAGATCCACTATCATTTCTCACTATACAGTTGCAATAGATGAGTGGTTTTAGAAGCAGTAATTTTGTTTTCAGGAAAATACTTTTTCCTGGGAAATCAGACAGAGCTATTAATACAATCTAAAGAAATTACAGCTGAAAAATATTTGCAAATATGTACGGTGTGAGTTTATTTTAGCCATATGTGTGTGTGTGTGTGTATTTACATATACATAAAATGTATGAAGAAACAAACTCTAAACTGATGGTAATGGTTATTCCTGGAGATTGAAGTGGTGGTGATGAATATAGGGAGAATAATTAGAAGACAGGGGATAAACAGTTTTCACATTTTACTTGTATATGTCCTGACTCCTTAAAGTGGTAACAAGGAGTACATTTTCTAATTAAAAGTAAAGTAGAAATGTTATGACCATTTGTCTAAATAGCACTCCAAGCATCCAGAATGAGTCAGGAATGTGGTCCAGCAGACTGGGGGCCCTCGAAGTCAGGTAGTCAAACAAAGGCACTGAAGCCACTACCTTCAGTGCTTTCTTGCAGCATTTTTCAGTGGATATTGGTCCTGGGGTGGGAGTTTAAAAGAGTAACATTGCCTGAATCCAAGGTCATTGCAGCCTGGTTGGGTAGGTGACAAATATTGTCTCAGAAGTTCCCTGAAGAATTCTGCTGCCTTTTCATCTGCCTCTGTAGCCAGTGCTTCTGAATTTGGATTCTTCACATGTGTTTAGTCAGGATCTCAACAGATGTCACTGAGAGGACTGTCTTCTTCAAATGGTAAGCAAGCTAAATGCTGATCCCTAAAATATTTGTCTACATCCTAATTCCAGGAACTTGTGAATATTACATTATGTGGTAAAAGATGTGACTAAGATTCTTGAGGGGGCCAGGTACAGTGGCTCATGCCTGCAATCCTAATAGTTTTCGAGGCTGAGTTGGGCAGACTGCTTGAGCCCAGGAGTTTGAGAGCAGCCTGAGCAACATGGCAAGACTGTCTATACAAAAAATACAAAAATTAGGCAAGTAGTGACATGTGCTTGTAGTCCCAGCTACTCAGGAGGCTGAGGTGAGAGGATCACTTGACCCAGGAGGTTGAGATTGCAGTGAGCCATGACTGCAGTACTGCACTTTAGCCTGGGCAACCCTATCTCTAAACAAAAATGTTCTTGAGTTTATCCTGGATTATCTGGGTAAACCCTAAATACAATAACGTGTATCCCTATATGTATCCTGACAAGAAAGAGACAAAGGAAGTTTTAGGAACAAGCACACAGAGGAGATGATATGAAGATGGAAGCAGAGATTGAACCGATATAACCACAAGCCAATGAAGCCAAGAAATGCTGATGCTTACCAGAAGCTAGAAAAGGCAAGGAATGGACTAATCCCCAAAGCCTCCAGAGGGAGCACAACCCTGACTCCATCTTCATTTCAGGCCTCTGGAACTGTAAGATAGTACATTTTTCTTGTTTTAAACCATCGAGTTGCTGGTAACTTTTTACAGTAGCCACAGAAAATGAATGCAGCTGGATAGTGCAGAATCAGAGAGTGAATTACCAAATCACTAAATGACTCAGTCCCAAGCTCCAGAGAAATAAACTGCGCCTGTCTTCTATACACTGAGCATCACCAGTGGCCATGGACATTTGTATAGTGTCCAAAATTCTCTTAGATGGTGCACGATAAGTGCATTGCATCATTGATTCTAACCACTTTCCTAAGTTCTACCCTTTCCTTGTTTTTCAGATGAAGAAACTGAAACATAGAAAGAACAAGGAATCTGTCCAAAGGCAAAAGTATATTTGCAGGAAGCTGGATTACAATCTATGCAGTCTGTCTTTAGAAAACATGTTCTAAACTCCTAATCTTCTATTGATTGACTTACAGTAAAGTTTATAAGAAAAGAATATTATTGCCCAATATAAGTAATCAAGAAAACAGGTAAGGTACTGTAAAATTGTTATCTCTTTATTTTCATTATGTCTAAAGAAAAAGAATGAATAGGAAAAAAAGGAGGCACAAAGAGAAAAGACAGAGTAATTTCAATAGAGTTTAAAGTACTTCTGAGAATTTTGTTATTTCCTTCGAGTGTCTTTTCTTTCAAAAAACCTTTTGCAGGGAAGACTAGATGTGTCATTTTTCTGAAGTTATATCCTTAATAAATTGTGAATTGTGGATCTATCAGCTGGGGTTGTCTCAGCTAATGCCTCTACAAGCTTGCATAATCACGTTTCCTCATTTTTCTCTTATACTTCTACCTTTGTTTCACTCAAATGCCAGTCTTTTCCATGTCACCTATTTTTTTTTTTTCTCACAAAAACAAAATAGCTGCAAAGCCCTAGATCCTGAGGATGTTTTCGAAAACGTTTTATTGTGGAAAATCTCAAGTATATACAGAAGTAGAGGAAATGATGTAACAGACCCAACATACCTATCACTCAGTTTCAACAGTTATCAGTAAATTAACACATTGCCAATCTTGTCTCATATCTACCCACATTTACTACCCTGCTCCATAATTTTGTAGCAAATATCAAACATTTTATTTCTTCTGTATTTTTTTATTTCTCTCCAAAAAATAAGAATTCATCTGCATAATCATACTATATGATGATCACACTTAGAAAATTAGTTATTTCATAAGATCAAACATCCAATCAGCATTTCCATTATTCTGATTGGAGTATATTAAATATATACATAAACTTAGGCAAAACTAACATCTTTATGATGTTGAGACTTGCTATACAAGATAAAGATATATCTTTTCTTTTGTTCAAACTCATTTTCTGTTGTACTTTTCAGTGCAGTTATTTATTCTTTTTTATTTCTTTGCTGAGATTTTATATGTTTTCCATTTGTTTCAAGAAAATTTAAAATAAGCATTTTTATGACAGCTGCTTTAAAATTCTTTTCAGATAATTCTAATATTTGAATCATTGGTATGTTACCTTCAGATGATTGTCTTTTCTCATTCAAGTTTTGAATTCCTGATTCTTGGTATGATGGGATATATATATACACATATACACACATATATATGTGCATATATATGATACATACATATATATGTGTATATATATGCATATATATGATATATATGTGTATATATATGCATATATATGATATATATACACATATGTATGTGCATATATATATGAATGTATATATATACACATATGTATGTATTATATATGTGTATTTGGACAGGGTATTACTCTGTTGCCCAGGCTGGGGTGAAATGGTGTGATCACAGCTTACTGCAACCTCCATCTCCTGGGCTCAGGCCAACCTCCCACCTCCCACCTCACCTTCCCAAGTACTACAGGCAATGCTACCCTCCCAAGGGCTACCCTTTCAAGAACTACAGGCAATGCCACCATGCCCAGCTAATTTTTGTATTTTTCATACACATCGAGTTTCACTCTATTGCCCAGGCTGGCCTCAAACTCTTGAGCTCAAGCTATCTCCCTGTCTTGGCCTCCCAGAGTGCCAGGATAACAGGTGTGACCCACCATGCCTGGCTGATAGGTAATTCTTGATTGCATGCTGGACTTTTTGACTATTCTGTTAGGAGTCTCTGGGTTCTACTTAAATCTTCCATTTTAAGAGACAGTCACTCTATTTTGGTTTAACACACAAATACTTGCTTACTTATGTAGGCTGTGGTTCCAACAACAGTTTAGTTCTCAAGCCTTCACAGTGTTACTTTGAGCTGTTCGTTTACTTTCTGCCCCTGAGGCTGCCAGTGGCCTTTGTTGGTGGCACTTGAGGAGACAGAAAGAGCTTCCAAAGTCTGGGCTGCATGGTTCTCCCAAGTCGGGGAAAAGAGTCCTCAGCCCACAGGGACAAATAGGTTTCCCAGGCCAGTCCCACTTGCTGTAGTGGGATTCCCTTTACTAGTGCTGCAGAGTTGCCAGGTGGCTCTCAGTACGAGAGGGAAGTCTCAAGAACAGAGACAAAATCTTCCTGAGCTAAATGCTTCTTGTCATAGGATGCCCCTTGTTGGTCACTCTTAGATTCCTTGTGTCTCTCCTGCTTGGAAGGGAGGGGTACTTTTTGTGGAATAACTTTTAAACTAGTGACTCTATGTCACCTATGATAATTTGTGACTTTCTGTTTCTAATGAAGTCATTTTGGAAATGTACTTGTTTAAAAAGAGAATTACCTATTTCTCTAGGTCAGGACTCACGAAGTATTTTTTGTAAAGATTATTGATAGTAAATATTTTGGCTTTGTAGTTCATAAGATCTCTGCCACTCAACTCTGCCATTTTAGCAAAGGAAGCTGTATGTAATACATAAAAGAATGGGTGTATTCCAGTAAAACTATAAAAGTAGGCAGCTGGATAGATTTGGCCATGGCCTATAGTTAATCAAATGCTCCTCAAAGTTTTAAAATTTATATGCAAAAAGCAATGCAAACTAGTATCTTACAACTGTTAAACATTTTCTTTTGTTTTATTATTTCCTCCTTATCATTTTGGATTTTGAGTATTTTAGCTTTCTCTCTTTCTTTATTTGATTGAGTTATACAATGGTTTGTCTATTTTGGTAAGTTCTTTCCCAAAACTGGGATTTAATTTTATTTTTAATTCTATTGCTTTTGTTTTTTAATTCATTAATTTTGTTTTTATCTTTGTTAATTTATTTCTAGTTTGTTTTTGTTTTCGTTTTTCTCATTGTAACATTGTACCCTTTAGTAAATTTCTAAGGTAGAACTCAGGGGAAACAATATTTCCTAAATTACCATGTGTTCATAAACATTTATTTGGAGGTTTTATATTGACAAATTAACAAATTGGTTTGGCTACATAGGAAATGTGGCTCCCATTTTCTTTCCTTGAGTATCTTAAATATGTTGTTCCATTGATCTCTGAAATAAAGTCTTTCTGATAAAAACTTCCATGACAATCTGATTTTTTCCCCTTATGAATTGCTTTTTGTCTCAATACCCAAACGATTTTTTAAAACCTTATATTTTTATTAGACTGTGCCTCAATCTTTGCCTTTCCATGTAGATTTTTTTCCAGTATGTGATATACATTTTAATACATTTCAAATAACCTTTTATTTACAGACTTTTAAATTGATCATTGTTGGAGTATATTCTATCACCTTGGTTTGGTTTTCTCACACTCCTACCACATACACATTACATCTTTTCTATGAACTTCTATATCACTTTCTTTTGAATACTTTTAAATCTTCTTCCTATTTTTCACTGCTAATTTTTTCTTCCTTTCTATTTTCCATTTCTATGAAGGCATTATCAGTAGTCTTATGAAAGTTTTAGTACCCTTTGTACTTTATCCTTTATTTCTAAAATAACTTTTTCTTTCTTTTATATAACTATCATCATTTTCACCCAAATTTTACTCTTCTCCAATTATCTCATTCTAATTCTAACATTTGTGTTAATATTCATATTTCATAGCGTTTTTCACTTTCTTAATTTCTTCTGGGTAATTTTGATATATTAGTATGTTAGTTTCCTATTACTACTGTAACAAATTACCATAAACTTAATGCCTTAAGGCACCTCATGTTTATTATCTTACAGTTCTCGGGATCAGAAGTCCAAAATTGGTCTCAGTGGGCTAAAATTTAGGTGCTAAGAAAGCCGTGTTCTTTCTGGAAATTCTAGGGTAGAATCTGTTTCCTTGCCCTTTCTGTCTTCTACAGATTATTCACATTCCTTGTCCAAGGCTCCGTTCATCCACCTGCAAAGCCAGTAATGTTGGGCTGAGTCCCTCCTGTACTGCCGTCTTTCTACTTCTCCCTCTTCTGTCTCCTCCTTTCACTTAGAAGGATTCTTGTAATTGCATTGGACCCACCTGGATAATCCAGGCTAATCTCGCTATTTTACAGTCACCTGATTAGCAGCCTTAATCCCATCTGCGACCTAATTCTCTTTTGCCATGCCACCTAGCTGTACTCACCGCTCGGAGGATTAGGGTGTCAACACCAGCAAGGGGTCACTGGTCTGCCTACCACAATCAGCTTACTGTTTTCGAATATTCTGTGGCATGTCATTTTGCATGGTTTCACTTTCTGTAGGAATACTGTTCTCTTTATTCTCTTGTTTTAAATAATAGTAGTATATTGGATACAAACATAATCTCTTTAAGTAAATGAAGTTTTTAAAAGAAAATAACAATGTGGTATCCTTTGAAACTAGCCCTCCTCCTTTTCCTTCTGTACCTTTATCTGGACTGCCTTGCCCTTTGGTCCTTTTGTCTCTATTCTGCTCAATTTGGATTCTGTTTCTAGCAATTTTTCCATAGTGTACTGTGCCTTCCAAGGCTTTGTCTTGGAAGACAGCCTTGTTTTGATAGTTTTGAGATTTTATAGGGCCTGATGCCTCTAGAACCATTAGAATGTATAGCAACATAATCACCGTACTCATCTGTGAATTGATCCTGCAGGACTCTGTCCTAGCTTTTAGACTGCACTTCTCATGTTAGTTCACCACTCACCTATTCTGAGAAATAACGGAAACCCAGCTGGCTTCCCTCTGCTTCTGCCTACACAGATGTAGACACCTGTATTGTAATTTTTGGTGAGTTATTGACACTCATGTGTGGTGGTTCATGGAGATGCCTTTTCATATAGTTTTGCGTATGGGTCTTTGCTTATGCTATAGTCAATGTTTCGTTTAATGGGGAGTCAGGAATATTCAAAAAACATGCCATTGCCATATTCCACAGTTTTTCTCTACATTTTAAGGATGTTGCAGAACCAAGTGCAGCAACCTAAGCTCCTTTTGATTGTTACATGATAGCTCTGTAATGTATACAGGATGAGCTGAGGAGAAAAAATGTCATTTGCTGCTATGTTATTAACCCTGTCTCTTTTCTTTAAGGAAGGTAGAGTGGAAGAATAGTCAGAGAGAGAGACAAACAGTTCATTCAGATTGGCCACTTATCTGGTGCAGCCATCCCTTTTTCCTACCAAAGGAGTTCTTGGCCCGGTTCATAACTTGGATTTATTTATGATTTTATTTGTTAATTTTCATCTTTTTTCAGATATTCATAAAGTACCTTCTATATGCTCAATTCTGGGAGGCTGAGGTGGGCAGATCATGAGGTCAGGAGTTTGAGACCAGCCTGGCGAATATAGTGAAACCCCATCTTTACTAAAAATACAAAAATTAGCCAGGGGTGGTGGCATGCACCTGTAGTCCCAGCTACTCAGGAGGCTGAGGCAGGATAATCTCTTCAACCCAGGAAGCAGAGGTTGCAGTGAGCCAAGATCGCGGCACCATTGCACTCCAGCCTGGGTGACACAGCAAGACTCCATCTCAAAAAAAAAAAAAATAAATAAATAAGAAAAGAAAAGAAAGAAATACAAAGATGACTAAAACCTGGATCCTATTCTTAAATTTGTTGAGTCTAGTACAGAAGATACGATGATTCCACAAATAACTGTAACTTAAATGCTATAAGGATGTATTCTCAGAGAGAGCACTAATTAACTAGAAAAGGGCCAAAGGAAAACAAAATGCTATTTTTTCCTCTACTTCATTTTTATCTGAATCTTCCCAGTAGCTTAAGGATACACTTTAAGTAGGGTAGGCAAGCCTTGGTTTTCAACCACCACGGAAAAGGAGAGTGATGTCTTTGCTCATCTGTAGGGATGTTCATAAGGGAAGTGTTATCCCTCAAGGGAGGCCTGTTCTGTTGAGTGGTGATCACCATGTGATTAAGTCCAACATTCTGGCAAAAAGGGAAAGCCAAAAATATTCATCATGAAGTTAAATCTGATTTAGAAAGGAGAACTATGAAAACATATGGATTTTCATTATGAGAAAAAAAATGAAAGAAATAGTTTTAAAAGTAAATAATCATGAAGAAACTGGGAGACTGTTTAAGAATGGCTTATTGGAAACTTGAGGAAAATGCTTGACTCAGCCCAAATAGGACAGGCTTTTAACAAATAAACACGAAATAGCAAAGGAAAGAAGGCTGTTACGAGGAGTGGGAAGGAATGAATCTTTTCATGGAGGAAGAGAATTTTCCAGGAAGAAGAGTGTGAATTCTATAAAATGTGACACACCAAATGCAATACAAACTAGTAATTATATAGGTCAAAAGCTCTTTAATTATCAGGACACCTTGCAAGGAAATCCAAAATCAAACACTAAAGTTTTCAAAAAAAGAAAGGAAAGCAGGTACAGTATTAATGGACCTACTTGAGGCTAATGATGGAAAAGTTGTACTCAAGCACATAAAGACAATAGTCCAAAAAAAAAAAAAGTTTGTCAGAGTAATTAATTTTTAAAAAGTAATTTTATGGAGCTCTCCCAATTTAAGTACTTTAAATTATACTTTCAACAGAGAATTTGTATCAGTTAGCTTTTGTTGCATAACAAACCACTTCAAAACTTAGTGGTTTAAAACAACAATTACTTATTAGTTCATAATTCAGTGTATTGGCAATTTGGCCTGGGATCAGTCAGGCAGTTCTGCTGGCTCATCTGGGTCTCACTGAAGTGGCTTAGTTAACTAGTGGCTTAGCCAGAGCTGGGTGGTCAAGATGGCCTCACTCCCATTTCTGGCAGTTCTGAGGCTCTCTTCCATGTGGTCTCTCTAGCAGGCTACTTCAGACTCTTTGCATCCTTGTTTAATGATGACATTTGCAGCAATAGGGAAGAATCCCTAGTGGCCAAGCACTTTACAATATAAACCTTGGCTTACATCCTACTTCTTCATGTCCCATTGGCCAAGGAAGTCTTTTGGCTAAGCCCAGACTCAAAGGATGGAGAATTAAACACAACCACCTGATGGGAAGTGTGGTAACATCTCATTATACAGCAATGTGCATAACATGGGAGGAAGTGTTGTGGCCATCTTTGCAAGCAACCAACCGCAGTTTGCCCTCAGGTCACAAAATAAACATGCTTCCCACATGCAAAATACAATCTCTGTCTTCTACAAAAGGCGTATCCCACGATGGTATCAGTCTTGAAGGATCTTCATCAAAATCAGTTCCAAATATAGATGAGTCTCTTTAGGTGTAGCTCTTCAGGTTCAGTTCCTCTTAATTCAAAGACCTATGCATTAAAGTTAGCTGCCTTCTACACACATACATTCGACATGTAACAGGGAGAGGGGCCAGATAACAGCTATAAACGCTCTCACTTGAAATGGGAAGAACACCGGCACAAAGCAGTCACCGGTTCATAACTACTGTGAGATCCTGCCAGGCAAAATTTAACAAGGACCTCAACTGTTGGAACAGGAAATATTCCTTAATTAAGGCCCAATTCTAGCTCCCAAGCATTGTTCTCAAGTTCATTGTTCTGTGAAGCTCTGGCTATGCCCTTAAGAAGCCCGAATTCTACCCATAGAAAGCTGGGGCCCACAGACTTCTTTTGGTTTTAAACTACTTCAGTCTTTTTTAGCAAAAGCTGGCACTGCTTTCACAAAGCTTTGTGCATTTCTCCATAAAGCAAAGTCAAGTGTGCTCCATACCCCAAAGCCAAACCCACAATTTCTTTGGAAATAGGCATCTCACTTATTTGGGTATCATTTCAGGATTGGGAGAATACCCTTAAAATTACTGAAAGCTCTTTTGCCAGGCTGAGCGTCTACTAGAAACCATCTTAAATCTATCAGAGGGCTTTAAAAAGGACCTTAGAGCCATACCCTTAATTTATCCTTATTCCTAAAGATATTTATTGTTTTGAAAATCTTTGCTGGCCGGAGAAACTTGAAATAAAAAATAGTTTTATTTTCCAACCCAGAAAATTTGTCTTCTTTGTATACCTCTAAATTCTGTTTGCCAAATATTTATTTAGCTCACCTTTCTCTCACAGTTTCACAGCAGAGACAGCTAGCAAAAGCCAACAGGCACTTACTCCATTTTGCCATAAGATCTTCTTAGTCCTATCTATAAGTTTATTGCATACATTTTTTTTATCTGTGATAGTTTCGTCAATTTTTTTTGCAACAATGTAACATGGATTACCATCTTTCCAATCTTCTATTATGGTTTCCTCACCACTTTTCTGGCCTCCACTAACAGCCTGTTTACCTTTTTGTTGTTGTTCACGCTTTGGTAGAAATTTCCTCACTGCGTTTTTAGCCTCCACTTGCTGTCTGATCTGAAAGCCACCTCTACATGTTTCAGGTTTTTATTACAGCAGCCTCCCACTTCTGGTAGCAATTTCTATGTCAGTTAACTTTTACTGCATAATAAACTACTCCCCTGAGAAACTGGCTCGGAGAAAAAAAAAAAGCATTTCTTTTTTTACCATAATTTTGTGAGATGACTGGATAATATTTCTGGTATGGATTGGCTCGGCTGGGGGCTGAATGGTCTAGGACAACCTCTTTCAGAAATTTGAGGCCGAGCTGGCCTGGGACAGGGGGACCTCTCTCCAGATTGCCTCTCATCCTAAAAATGGTGAGTCCAGCTCGTTCACATGACAACAGCTTTCCAGGAACAGGAAAGGAGGCAAGGCTCAAGTGCACAAACACTTCTTAAGCTTCTGTTTGCATAACACTTGCTATTATTTCATTGGCCAAAGCAAGTCACATACCAAGCGCATATTCAAAGGGTGCAGAAATAAACTGTGCATCTTGATGGGAGAAACAGCCATGTCACGTTGCAAAGAGGTGTATGTGTAAGAATGAGAAGAATAACTGTCTCCCTCTTTGTAAACAATCTACCACAAAAGCTAATAATTATAGTTCTAACATCAGAAAATGCACACAAGTGTGCTGGACTGATTGATATGCTGGATGCAGACAAATCACAGGTTTTTTGGAAAATGTAAGAATAGAGACAGTGACTATAATGTATAATTTGCTAGAGATGGCCACAGGGCTTGAGGCTTGTTGAAAAAGCAGTGAGCACATCCTCCATTCTATGTGAACATCTCTAGAGAGAGTTCTGGGGAATGCAGAGATGAGCATGAACTGATAGAATCATAAACTGATAGAACCAGCCTTACTGAGGGGTATGAAAAGCAGTACAGTATTGTATAGCCCCCACTAAACAAATACTCCCTTAAATCTATTCAAGTGAATCACAGCAAAAGCAATATCAAGGGAAAAGAAGATAATATTTTTTCAAAATGACATGAAGCTCAGGGACTGCAATGTGGAAAAATAAGTTAAAAGAAGTTGAAGACTGACTCCTCTGACCTCCCTTACACAGCAAAATGATACCTGCTGAATGTAAGCGTAGGACGGTTTCAGGTAGTTTTAAGCCTCATTTGGTATTACACACTTTTCTTCCAGTTATTTCCCAGAAGTTTCTTGAATTTACCTTCCATTGCATTATGGATCTTCCTAAAGCATTAATGTCTGGAGTGATGACCCCAATTGCTATAAACCAGAAACAGCCCTGAGTGGGAGCCATAATAGAACAGTAGAATGTCCAAAAAATAACCTATAGGGGAAAGGCACCATTTGTACCAATCTAAAAAATACTATAAGAATGCATACTGTTATTTCTTTCTCTTATGTCATTACTCCATGAGAAGACTAGAAAGAAATACAGTAAAATAACAACACTGTTTATCTTTGCTGCTTGGGCTTTGACATTTTATTTCTTTTATTTTGTATATTTTATATTGTATAAAAATTTATTTACCAAAAAAACAGATTACACATTAGAAATGGTAATAACTAAAGATATAAAGCAACTCCATATAACAGCATAATTAATTTGCTTTAAATACTTTTTTCCAAAGGTAGAATTTAAAACATGCATACATGTCTCAATGTGGGATTATCATTTCTAAGTTAAAATCAATGTTACTCCTGTAACTGGATAAACAGTCTTTTACCCAGGAATTTGCCCTAGAGAAACACTGAGGGGTATGAAAAGCAGTACAGTATTTTATACGCCCCCACTATACAAACACTTCTTTAAATGAATTCAAGTGAATCACAGCAAAAGCAATATCAAAGGAATATTGCTTAGAACTTTTATAAAAGATTAAGCATATAGGGGAACAATTCTTCTTTTGTAGACAGTTTGCTAAATAGGAATAAAATGGCAAAGTGACAAGAAGAATGCATAAAATAATCACACAGTAATATGACATAGGCAGAAAAGTGACTGCTGAGTTTTAGGGTGGGCAGAGTAAGGAAAAGTTGAGGTGGCACTCACAAAGCTGATATGGTTGCCACTCTGGAAGAGTTACAGTCTCGATAAGATAGGGCATGTGACACTGATCAAAGCAGGGAAGATGCATTTGAACTTACTATGCAAATACATTAGCATATTGGGTGGGGATATATTTATTGTACACAGATACGATTCTGAACTCATTTAGGATTTTCTAGAAAGGTTTTATTTTGGCTTTGAACAAAATATTTACATAAATCCAAAATTAAACTCTTCCTACTATATTCCCTGTTTAGCTCATGTTTTCCAAAAGATGGGAAGTCGGATGGGGAATAGAGAGACCAACGACACTGTATGTTCCTTACTGAATGTATTAGTACAACCATGTTAACATCGACTAAGGTGAAATGTAACTACTACATATTTAGACAGTGAGGCCATAAGACAGGACCATATAATAATTTCTACTTGCCAAATATAATAGGAACTATTTGAACAAAATATGTAAGAGGGAAAAAAGGAAGAATTATTGAATCACACGAGCTTTCCAAAATCTAAAATATATTTATAACAATGAATCAATATTTGAAACATCTGCCTTATCTACTAAAGGTCAATACTTCTCAAATCCTGTTTTGTTTTGTTTGTTTTGTCTGTGTTGTTCATTGCTGCATCTCCAGTCTCTTGAAAATAGATGACAGATACAGTAGCTGCTTAATAAATATTTCCTAAATGAATTCATGAATAAATGAAAAAGATTTTTGTAGGTAAGAAACTTCCTGAAAATTGATAGCTCCAGACATCCAGGGAACCGACTTTTGGGTTCTTATAAATAGCAATATCGTATCCTTATCCTTGGACTCACCCAAATTCTATGGTCTTTAAGATTCATGTTGAGATGTATTTCTTTTTTTAAGGTTTCCTGATCACACCAGTCTTCACTGGTCTCCCTGTGAGACTTTATCAGCACATCATTTAGCTCATTTATTTCTTTCACATTGTTTAATGTTAATCCATGTTTTTTGAATGGACAAGCTATGTCTTCTCCTTAACTCTTTGATACAAACACATGGCCCCTACCCTTAAGGTGCTTGAAGACTGGCAGGAACTTACAGGTAAAGTAAATGAGCACAGTGTGTCAAGTATTATACACGCTATGGTGCATTTGGGTTGGTCTTTCCAACCACAGCTCCACTCTCCTACTAGATGAAGAAATTACAAAACTGATTCCTTTATTTCCCACATGCACTTAAAGCTAAGTTTCTAAATCTGAGCTAGGGTATATCAGATGCACTTGCACAACAGTTTAAAATGAATGTGAGGTGGCAACCGTGTTCCTGCCTCTATCAATGCTAGTTTGCGGTGACTGGACCTCATGTCCCAGAGCCCAGTCACCAGCTTTACGGGCATGAGTGAAAGTGGGGTAGCCGCAGCAGCAGTTTCTGACCTCTGGAAACAGCGATGGTGCATGATCGCCAAATCAATAGTCCAGTAGCTGTTTTCTAAATTTTATTCCTCCTATCCTATGAGCCTCAAATTCCCTGAATTAAACACTGCATTAAATCACTAGTATTTTCACTGTATCAAACCCTGATTGATTCTCACGGTATATGGATAATAGAGTAAGGACACTAAGAAGAGAGTAGCTGGCTGTCCCACGGGTAATGGGAAGATAATTGTCTCAACCAAGTCAGGCAGATGAGGGGTGAAAGAATTTAGCTCAACCTGAGTATATAGTAGTAACTCAAAAGCTCAGGATATTTATTTATACTGGGAAACTTAGAAAAGATCTACTCTAGTTTCTTTACCTTAAAATAAAGAAAAAAGAGACTCAGAGAAGGAAAAGGACTCTCCGTAAGAAATGGAAGGCGTGAGTCCAATGAGCAGCAGGGCCAGGGGAGAACCAGATCCCCTGCCGTCTAATCCAGTGTCCATCCAGCTGAAATAATTCTGTAATTTTTATGAAGCAAAATTTTTCAGAAGAGTATCTAGATATTTCACTTCTTATAGAAAATAAAAATCATAAATGTTAATATGATGTTATGATTGTATTTTTGTTGATGAACACAATAGCTGCAAATGAGCAGAAATTCTTCCATGGGAATATTGAAATGGATAGCTTCAATAATAAATGGGAATCAAATTCTTCTAACTATTACATTATTTGCCCACCCCTTATATTGTCTATTTTCAATAAACATGTATTTTTTAACTCTATTTCTCAGCAGATCTATCTGGCCCTCAGAATCCAGTGGGCTATCCCAGCACTGCTCCCACTCAAACAACATGGCATCAGTGAAGACAGGATTTATAACTCTGTTTATTCTGGAAAGTTCCTTCAAATATAGTCACTTGTGAATCAACCACACCTCTAGGAAAACATGACAGCCTCATGTTCCCTGTGACACTCCTGAGTCCATGAATAGGTTTGAAAATGCTCCTTCTTCTATTTAGAGTGTGAGATTTTAACTATCTTTATTAGAAGAGTCAATAGTCTCTCTGCAAACATTTAACTTGCTAAAACATACCATAACCTTATGATGGTAAATTTTATTTCGGGAAGAGATTTCAAAAGATTTCCTGGTCTAAATCCCTGATAACAAATAGTTTGAGTGTTATCACTTTCATTTTACTGGAGTAAGACCTATGGGATTAAATTTCTTTTACAAAGTCATAAAGTTAGAGGCATGAACAGTGTCAGTCCCAGCATTTCCGTCACCTCAAGTTTCAGATGCAAAGGAATTTGTTCCATGAGTTCAGCCTTACCCAAATCTCAAGCTGATCCTAACTGAGGTAGGAAGTATATCTGGAGCTCTGTCCAAAATCCAAGTAGCCATTGCCTGCTGCAGTTCCCAAGTACCTGCAGACCTATAATCTTGAGACTTCCCCCAACCCTTGTCATGATTATTAAATCCTTTTGAAGGCCCCCAAGCCTCCCCTATTTACATTCCATTCCTTCTGGTGTGATTGAAGGATTACATGAGCCTCAGTCAGCCTTTGGGGTTGAGGGAAAATGCTGACACCATACTCTATCCTTCCAAAAAGGAACCAGTAGCCTTTGGGAGATTGGAATAAGCTGAATATTAACTTACCATATTTAACTTAATATTCAACTTATTCCAATCTCCCAAAGGCTACTGCTTCCTTTTTGGGTCCCCCGTTCTGACTGGGCGGTTGCTCCAAACAGAAAAATCAACTAGAACTATGACATTGTTCCCAATACTCAGAATGTAACAGGTGTCTTGATAGAATCTTTGATTTGCAAAATGACTGGTTAAGATGCAAAAGACAATATTTACATGTCTATTTATTTTTATTATATTGATCCTTTTAAAATATATATTAATATGCACTAGTAAAGTAGTCCATATGGCAATTGAATAAATAAATAGAGGTATTTATACTAGAAGGATGTGCTGAAAAGATATGCACATTGGAGAAAATTTGGAGATTCACTTTAGGAATATATGCAGCAGGGTCACATCTACCTGAGTGGAGTCCTTTGGGTATTTCCAGACTATAAGCTCCATAAAGATATGGTGTCCGTTTGTGGAAGCCATCCTCACTGCCGAGCGCTATGTCTGGTGCACAACAGGTCTTCAATAAATATTTGTTGAATCAATGAATCAAGAAATGAATTAAAACTGGCCAAAATCAAAATAGTTTTCATGTATCTTAGTGTAGTGGGTGGAATTGTGTCCCCCAAAATTTTATATCCACTTGGAACCTTAGAATGTGACCCTATTTGGAAATAGAGTCTTTGCAGACATACTTAGGTAAAAATTGACATGAGATCATACAGGATTAGTGTGGCCCCTAAATCCAATGAGAATGTCCTAATTACAGACAGAAAAGGACACACAGAGACACAGCAAAGAAGGCTGTGTGAAAACAGAGGTAGACAGAGACTGGAGTGCTGCTGCTCAGCTACAAGACAAGGAATGCCTGGGGCCACCAGAATCTAGAAAAGCAAGGAAGCATTCATTTCCAGGGCCTCAGAGGGAGCATGGCCTCGCTGATAGCCTGATTTTGGACTTCTGGCCTCCAGAACTGTAAGAGTATGTTTCTGATATTTTACACTACCAAGTTTATGGTAATTTGTGAAGACAGCCCAAAGAAACTAGTACAGATAGTATATTTTAGACGCCAGGCCTCTTGCCTTAGTCAGTTTTATTAGACCTGACTCACCTGCCCAACTCCAGTGGTCTATAGTAACAAATTCAACATGCCCTCCAGTGCAAGTAGTAGAATCTAGCTCCCCTAACACCTAGTACAGCATTCTGTTCACTACACATGACCATTTATAACCAGAGAACTTACCTGACAAGAAAAAGTTCTCAGTCTAAGGTGTGAGACTGTGGGTATGTACTCACGAATTTATGATGTAACCTGAAACTCTCTGCTCTTAAAATTGTTTATAAGACTAAGCTTCTGACTTCTGATATATGCTGGTTCCAGCCAGTTCACAATAATCATGAGATGTGTTATAGTTTTATTTATGTACTTGATCTTCTGGTTAGGGCAAAAACCAGGAAATGCAATTTTTTGTTTTTTTTTAACTCATCTTTGTCATCATTTAGTATTACTAAACTTTCATCATGTGTGTGTGTATATATATATATATATATATATATAGGAGTTAAATTTTAAGTCAATCACATTTTCTGAAAATTTCAAAAAGAGAATCAAATTTCCTTCTGAGGCAAAAATAAAAATTTAATTTACTATTAATCTCCCTAACTAGCCTGTGCCAACAAAACGATTTCCTTAAAAAACAGACAACCAAAATGTCTTTTGTATACTTTAGATATAACTTATATAAACACAGATCTGACTGTGCTTGGCAGAGAGGGACACTCAAGAAGTGTTAGACCTGTTTTTCTGGATTAAGAAAGAAAATGAGCATTTAGAAGCGCCCTTTGATTTGAATTGCTCACCTGCTCGTTGTTATTAGTTACTGTTGATGTAATTGAAATGATCATCTCTTCTGCATCTTAAGCTTATTTACAAGGGTACTCAATTTTAAGCATTGAGAAAGAATGTTATTGGTCATCTGACCTTAGGTCAAGAGTTAGAGACCAGCCTGGCCAACATGTTAAAATCCCGTCTCTACTAAAAATACAAAAAATTAGCTGGGCATGGTGGTGGGCACCTGTAATCACGGCTCCTGGGGAGGCTGATGCAGGAGAATCTCTTGAACCCAGGAGGTGGAGGTTGTAGTGAGCCAAGACTGCACCACTGCACTACAGCCTGGGCAACAAGAATAAAACTTAAAAAAAAAATGTTATTGGTGATCTGAAAGTGTCATGATTCTGCTGTCATGACTGAGTAACATTCACTGTGACAATCACAAAGTGGGTAGCAAACCAAGACAAATGAACCCCAATCTACAAATCATAAGATTTTTAAAGAGAAAAACAAAAAAGGATGTATCATCCCAAGATTAGTAATTCAGAAAAGGAAGGAAGATTAGCAAGTGTGGAGACTTCAAAAGTGAAAGTCAGATGAAGACAAACACAAGTGAAAGGAATTCAGTTAGGCTGAGATCCATAAAGGTGTAGTAAGCACTCACCATGAGCCAAGCAGCGGATGAAAGTAAGCAAAATATGGAACTCTGTCCCACAATCTAGAGAAGGCTTAGACATTCTTTAAGAAAGAAAAAATGGAGGAATCCAAAGAAATTTTGCATCCATGCATGATGCAATTTTCTGAACTCTAGTATAAAAGAAAACTCCAGAGAGCAAGTCTTAGAAGTATCCACAGAACCTAGCATGCATTTTTGAATACACATAGAAAGTTCCCAGTAAATGACTATGTTTTGTGTGTTTTACTTAACCTATAAATTAATGTGTGAAGAAACAGACCATAAAACTAAAGATAAATATCATACAGAAAGAGCCAAGAACAAACAGTATGTAAGAATAATGTCAGGAAAGCTAACATCCCGATATGATTTTAAAAATAAAACAACTATTCTTACCTCATGGTTTGAAAAAATAAAAAGAAAAGGAAAAAGCAAAAACAACAACTAAAGATCATAAGAGAAGACGGCTGACGTGGTGTCTGCAGACAGTTACAGGCTGACACCTCCGAGGCAGCTCCCATGATCTCTGCAGGGTTCAGGATGACTCAAGGAACCCTTGAATTACAGCTAATTAGATAGGCTGACCTGGAGGTATCCCTAAGAAAAGCCCGTGGAGTCATGTTCTAGGAATCTGTTTTACGCATAGCCTAGTCAAAACTTTTATCAATTACTTGACTGACAATACAAAAAAAATAATTCTATGAAATGTGATGACGTCAGAAAGCTATGGGCCAAAGAAAAATTAATCATCAAATGATGGAAATAATTTTAAATTATACTGATTGGCCAAGTTGGTGTGTATAAAGTTATCGTAAGAGTGTAAAAGTTTATGTTGGGTTCTGAAGTTTCATCACAACAGTACAAAAAGGGTTATCTATCTAGTTGCTAGAAATTTATGTTGCTATTTGTTTTTTACTGAATTCCAAACTTAACATATAATTTAGGTGCATGCACACACATACACACACACACACACAACAATTTGAGTCTACATGTAAAAAATATAAGGTGTGAATTAAATCCTATTTTATTCTACACTGGTCCAGGTTTCAGTGAGCCCCGTTCTGAGTTTATTTTATAGGCCCCTGAAGGATCTGGAAGCAAGAGTTTGGAAAGATTTTGCACAGAGGAGAGATCAATTCGGGGAATAAGTAGGGACCTCAAATAGCTGAAGGTATCATGTAGAAGAAGGAGTTGACTGATTATGCTATTATAAAAGGTTGAGGAAAAGCAATGAGCAAAAGTGTAGAAGAACACACTTCAGTTGAAGATAATGAGTCATACTCTGTCATTAGAGCTGTTCAGCAATGGCCAGCCTGCCTTAGAAAACCAGCCGCACTCCACTAGGGCTGGATGTCTATTGTCACCAGCCGCACTCCACTAGGGCTGGATGACTATTGACAATGAGGGGCAGTGGAGAATAGACTCTTTACATTATTTTCTACTCTAAGGTAAATAGTAAAAATAATAGAAAAATATAGAATCAGATAAACACATATTCCCATGCATAACCATCTCTGGAATATCAGACAACTTTTTAAACTTTTGAGAAAACTGTTCTCAAGCCCAATACACAGATCAAATAACCTGTGTAAAACACCTGTCACATAGTAGATGCTAAATAAATCATAGAAAAACAAATTATCATGATATCATATAATTTCTAAGGAATAAGGAATAGCAACTCTCTTAATACCACTAGACGAAAAAGAAAAACAGAGAAATCAGACAATGTTCTTTATTTCTGATCCTACCTCTGTAACAAAAAAACTACAGGTCACACTCTGATTACCTGCTGACTGTTTAAACAAGAGATCTTCCTTTTGCAGAAAATGTTACTTGAATTAAAATATTCATACTTCACAGGCAGGTTGGACTTCTGATGGGAAGAAGAAGCAAACCAATAAAGTAATTAAGATTTAAAATTCTATTTTCAAACAAGTACCTTAAATAGAAAAATATCAAAAATATACAATTGAGAGTGGAACATTTTTCTCAAACGATTTTCCCCTCAAATACTATCTGAAGAAGGGGTCTTTCTCAGAAAGAGAAATTTATCATTTAAGGTAGGCATCATATGTTAACCCATGAAAGGTGATGTTTGATAACTTTGAAAATTGCTTTATATTTCAGCTTTTCCTTTAAAGACATGGACAGACTTTAGGTAGCTAAGCATATAATTTGTAAAATTTATTGAAACGTCCTTTAAGTGTTAGTGAATTAAGATTTGCAATTAAGAATTTGTATCCTTAAGTGCAAGTGAAACTGTGCTGGATGTTCTCATTATGAACTTGCCCAATAAATCACAATTAAGATATTCATAATAAAAGCATTCATCTTAGAAACTTGCTTGAACACAGTGCTGGGAAAAAAAGAATTGCCGTAACGTAGGTAGAGTGGGGAACGTAGCTTTACACAGAGACCTTTACAAAACGGGCCAAAAATATGCACAAAAAATTATTTTGAAGAAACTTCACAGAAACTCTTTTTTTCATTTTTGAGAGCAGATGAAAGACATTTGTGATATTAAAAGCAGGAGCTGTCACCTGATCTGTGAACTCTGCCAATTCCAAGTATCTAGGTAAAGCCAGTGTAATGAGAACTGCTTCCTGGACTATTAACAAATACAGACAACAGGAGAAATGAAGCTTATGTAAAGATATTGGAAAGTTAATCCAAACAATCAGCACCAGGGACAGGCGAATGGAAAGAAAAGACAGAGGGAAGGTACAGGCGGGGGTAGGGCATGGGGGGAAGGGGGAGATAGAAGAGTGACATTTGGTGATGAACCATATGTGCGTGGTTTGAAAGACATAACTGAATTGTTTTTGGTGCAGTATTATTCTGACATTTAGAATGCGGCAATTTTCCATTTCCATTAATGTACTGCCAAATAGAAGGGGAACTGTCTCGAATTAAAGACTAAAGAAAGCTGTTCCTCAAAGTTGTATTAAATCATTGCTGATGAACTCATTAAGAACAAATTAACAAGGTAAATTGTACTAGGAATAACCAGCAAGAAAATCCAAGGGAAATTATACAACTTCACTAATTTCTAAACAGTCCAGCATTAAGCAATGCCAGACGTGACGTCAAAGTGGGATATACTCTTTGATCTCTGCAAATTTCTCAGTATCCCCGGAAAGGACCCAGGGTTACTTCAGAAACAGGAGAAAATTTGATGTAGTATCTCAATAGACTTCAAAACAACTAAAAGATGTTGAGGAAAATGACCTCCACCCACCTTTCCACTCCACTTTTCAAATAGAAAAGAGGCTAAAACTTTGTGTGAGGCATGATAAAAAAAAGCAAAAATTGGTTGTCTGTGATCCAAGCAATACATTTAGCCCTTTGTTCTAATGATCAGCATAGAGAAGATTATTAAAACTGTACAACTAAGTTTCCTCATTTTCTGTGAAACCAGCTAGACATGAATTGTTTTGCCTTTCTCAGATGAGGGTGAATGTCTTCAAATACTCCTCATGGAGTTCACCTTTCTGGTGGAAGAGCTGAAAAATAACATTGAGGTGCTCCCATCTCAACATTCCAGGATTCCCAAATCCTCCAGGGTGATCAACCCCTTATATATCTAGTTATAGAGCAACTCAGACTTGCCATTTCTGTTTTATTCTCAGCACTGGTGCTCTAGGTACTGTAGAAAAGCTGAAAAAAAAAAAAGGCAGCAGAAACTCACAGCAACATGCTCATTAATTTGTCCAATGGTCACACTCCACATTTCCTCATGTTGGGCCCATATTCTGGAACTCAGCAATGAAATCCTGAAACCTTTTTACATGATGATGTCCCCCCTCTCTCTTCATGTTCTCTGTTGACATTTTGATAGGTCTTCTTTCTGCCATAAAAGAGAACCCAAGACGTCTCCATAACAGCGTGAGTCTAGATCCTGGACTCTTATCTTTTTTTCTCCCCATGGTATTCCAACGGCCTAGCATGCTGCTTAAAACACAAAACGCACATAATAAAAGCTGTGTTATTTGAACAGAGGAACTAATAATAATGTTGTGTACTTACATTATAACCCATATACAGAATTCTCCCCCATATATTAACAATCATTTGAAATTCCAGGAAACACTGGTTCTAACTTGAGATTAATGCAATAACAGCCATGTCTTAAATGTGAATTAATCTGCTGCATTTTCTTTAATTTTTCGTAGTCATTAAAGCTCAACTTCTCAAAAGTAATTCCTTTAGTGGCTATTATAATTTTTTTCACTTTGATTGAAATCATTTATAATAATATTTTTAAAACTATGATTTCAATTGTGTTCATTTTAAATGATTTTGAATCATTCACATTTATATAACCCTTTTAATCTCATGATCTCAAATTTCATTTATATGGTATTTATTTCTAATGTAGAGCAGAATGGAATAATTGTTCCCATTTTACAGACACACACACTGAAATAAACACTAGATACATGGCTTTCAGTAAATAACTCAGATGGGAAATTAGAGACTCAGGATCAAATCAAAGCCATTATTTCTCATCCAAGAAAGTACACATTTCCATCATTTTGTTACTTAAAAATTTGTCTTTCTATTGTAACATCAGTCCCCCTTATGATTCTGTTTACTAAACTTTAATTGGAACTATGCATGTGAATTGCTCCACCTCCCTCTCCCCTAATTCATTTTCAAGGTCACTGGATATGACCAATTGTTGTTAAACCAGTGCTAAAACAAGTTCTGCTGAAGTCAACAGGAACCAGAAATGGTGTTTGATGAAAGGCTTAAAGTCTGTGTAGGTATCTGATTTTAAAAGTTGTAGCCCCTTTAAATTAATTGAAGGACAACTGAGTGCTGGCCAGGACATGCTGCCTAGCTGTTTCCATAATAAAGGATTGCAAAGTGGAAAACTATTATGCCTGAACATGTTACCCCAACTTTGTTTATAAATTCAATATATCATAATCAAAATGTATAAAACCAAGATAAACCTTTGCCTTTTAAATCGGACAATTCCTTTTGCTTTTGCAGTTCATGGTTGCAGCTTACTGATCTGATAATTATACTCACAGAGAAACTGACCTTAGCAAGGAAGGACAGAGGTCTAGAGAAGAAACCAAAAAATCCTTTCTGCTTTGTTTGGTTTGTAATTTTTTCAAGGAATTAAAAAAAATCATTTGTCTTATAGATAACAAAAAAAATGTTTGATAAAGTAAAAACCATTTAAATAAAAGAATCTAAGTCAACTCTCTCCTCTGAAAAGGTTCTGGCCTAAGGGTGCATTTTTCCAGCTTCATTGCTTGCCAGAGCAAGGTCAGGGCTCCTACTGAATGTTGTTTCCTGAAATCAGGATGCTTCATTTGTAACTTAACTAATGTCACCAAGGACCATGAATCCTTGGGGCTGAGCTCCATGCTCTGTTAGCTGGCTAAGCAGAGCGTAGTGAAGGCCCATCTAACCCTGAATACATACATTTCCAATGATCCCTGCCTAGAGTCACACTAACGAGGACACATAAGGGGTGTGGAAGGAGGATCCTTTTTTCAGTCATCTGACTTTATAAACACCATCTCCATCAGTGGAACACCACAGTTAAAACCTTTTCCAATGACCCTGTTATGCTTTCCTTCCTGATTTACATTTGCTCACTCACCATGGTAGCATTCTCAATTTTAATGACAATAAAAATGTATCGTAATTAGATCTTTTTTAAAAAATTAAAAAAATTTTTGCCTCTAAATAGATGAGATGGGCGGCTTCACAGGCACATGACTGCTTCTTTATTTACACTACGAATGTAGGAAGACTCTCCCTCTACTACCAGGCTTGAATTCTATGAATGTAAAGATAAAGATTTTTTACTTTGATCTTTTTGGTAACCCAATAATGGCAATGATCCTTCTAGGGTATGTGAGTAGCAAATAAGGAAAAATTTAAGTAAACTCAATTTGCCTTTAACCTCTTTGATCTCCCATATCCCCTTCAGGCCAATTGTCAAGGTCTGCTTTCTAACCCAATTAATTACATTGTATAGGTCTTTAAACTTTGACATAATAAATCTCAGTTACCACGTCTCAAAATACTCTTCAGTCTTCTCCCTAGTTATAAGAATCCCCAAAGGCCTTTCTGTTCTTCTTCTACAGTTTCCTTTGGCAAGTCACAGCCATTTCCATCCTATCAGATTATCATGTTTGATGGGATGTAATGGTCTAATTTTGAATGTTTTTACAGAAAAATGAATTTTCTCTAATTTCATGTTTAGGACATCTTTTTATTTTCCTTGTAAATTTGTATAAGCTTAAGCTGACTTTGGTACATTGTTTCCCTTCTGGCGCCTCTCCAAGAACAAATATTCTCATGGAGAGGTATCTCCTATGACGGGGCTGCATCTTGACACCTCATCACCTGAGACTGATGAATCTCCTTCCAGATATTTCATTCATGTCTTTTGATAACCACCACTAAATTCTTTTCCCCAGACTTGGCTTGTCTTCCATCATTAAGAAAACTCCACACCCAATTCTCTAGCCGCAACCTCTATGTGTTCTAATCCAGACATACTAACTCTGCTAAAATAAACCTTTTTCTTTTTTGAGATTTACCATTCCCCAAATTCTTGCATTCGCTTTTCAAAACCTCCTCCCATTGGTGAGACCCATACAAGTGAGGTGACTCCTTCCTGTTTTTTTTATGTGCAACCCACTGTCATGACTGTTCTCCACGTGCTACTTGCTCAATTGTAGACTTCTTTACCATACTTGCCTCACGGCAACAGATATCTGAAAGTAATATCCTTAAAACTGGAGAAAGCAAGCCTCTTCAATTGCTTCCCGTGGCTACGCATAGTGATATGAGTCTCCATGCCTCCCTCTTTCAGCGCCTCTGAAATTCCAGGCTTTGTCCTTTAAGCAAGTCTCTTCCCATGCCTCACTGTAGACCTTTTTAGATGAGTAACACTCAAGAACCCAAACCAATTTCTGCAACACACACCAGTGATGGACAGTCAAAGTTCAGCATGCATACAGTTGTCCTACAGGAAGGAGGTGCAAATGGTTAAAAGCATATTGGAATTAAAGAAACTGGAGTTTGAATCTCAGTTTTGCTACTGAGTAACTGGACAAGACATTGGGCAAGTGACTTAAATTTTGGCGCCTTCAATTTCTCCACCTGCAAAATGAAGATAGTAATAAAGCTACCTTACTGGCTGATATTTTGCATGTGAAGCACATTTAGCATAATACCTCCCATATAATAAATCTTCCAGTAAAATTTCACATACTGCATTTGACTATTTACTGTGGATCTGAAGTCACATTATACTTTAGGACAATATAAAATATTATGACCCATAATTTTTTCCAAAGGATATTTTTATATCAAAATACATATGTATGATCAGAATATCATGGAAAAGTTCATTGTCAAGAGAGGCTCAGAGAGACTAACCAGCTGTTTGAGGTGTAAATAATTGGTTTGTTATAGAGTTCTGCATGAGAACTCAGGCTGCCCGACTCCTAGTCAAGTGCTCTTTTGCTATACAGAACTGGCAGTGATCACTCTTCTCTGAGAATTATGAATAATTTTAGTTTTGTGGAAAAACGCACTTTTTTTTTTGGAAATAGAAGTGCTTCTGTATACTTACCCTAGAAAGCCAACTGAGAAGAAAAATGCTCAAGTTTTAAGGTAAAATGCTCATTCACTGCCAAGGCAACTCCAGCTACAACAAATGTCTGTGGTCCACTGTTCCTCCTTCACTCAGCACAGACCTTTGTCTCATAATAGAGTTGTTTCGTCTCATTGAACTTTTTCTTTGTTGTTATTACTGAGCATTGTAATTAAACATTCTTCCTGAATCTGCTTGGCAGCTGCCACTGTGTTCCCAGGAACCATTCATAGCCTTGTGTATTATTATCCTAATCCTCTGTTATAAAGAAAACTACTTAATGCCAAAAATCAGATACAAATACTGAAAGCACTTTACATTTAGTTTTTATTAGAATGAGTATTAATTGACATATTGAGGGTGGGGGTGTGTGTGGGTCCAATTCTTCAAGACACTAGGACCTCTGTTAAGTTAAAGTTAGCGTGCAATTTTGAGTTCTACTTGAGTTATATTCAGCTTATGTGTTAACTTCAACATAGCTTGGGAAGCATTCACTGCACTGAATATTCATATGGCGTGCGTGATACAGACACTGAACCCAATTTAGTAAATGAATACTTGTAATTTCACCAAAGCCCCGCCGAGAGATTATTATGCAGATTTATGAAGGAATATCACTGAAGCAATTCTTGGCTATGTCTTCACTCACCAAGGACTCAAAAGTGTGTAAACCTCAAATCTTCTTCTATATATTTACCGCTACTGGTTTCATCTTCTGAACTTTTCTGACATTACCTCTCACTCTCTGTTTTATCTCTAATTTTCACTTTAATATTCTTGCCCTTGAGCAAAGAGCCAGCATCATAACACCTACGAACACTGCCAAGTTCCTCCTGACAATATCCTGGCTGCCATAATGCCAGCAATCTGTTCCAATCCTGTCACTGCAAAATCTCATTAAAGGCAAAAGGATGCCGGGTCACAGGCATATAGCTACACAGCAGAAGGGGCTTACATTTCCAGGACTGGCTATGCCCTATGCTAGGTTTCCTGATGTCTTCAGCAAAATCACATATCGGCAAAGAGCTGAGCTCAGAGAACAGAAGCTAGTGTTGCTTGTGCACGCTGCAGTTTAGAGACCTAACATCCCTACTCCCTCGATGGACATTAACAGGTTACAGAGACCAGGTTCAGAATCAGCACATTTTCCCAAAGGTTGGTGCAAACAGAAATGAGACACAGCCTGACTGAATAAGGCCTGGAGTGCATTGCGGGAGACCTGGATTAAAGTTTAAGCCTACAACTAGCTCATGGTCACCCTGGAGAAGTCACTTAGATCCTCTGCACCTCATATTCCTAGGCCACTGAGATACCCAGATCTTCAATTCTACAGTAATTTTGTAGAGTTTACAAATGAAACCCCACAATGTTATAGGTGAAAAACTCCAAATCATACTACAAATTAGCAGGAGACCCAGACATGTAAACTTCCAGGAACATCAGCTCATGAAATGACAAACACTTAAGTCCATGAAATAATTCAGTTCAGACCTAACAAGTTATCATCACATCTCAGTTAGTGTGCATTGTAAGTTTATAGAAAACTCCAAGTAATTTGGTGGCAAGCTTTTTTATTACAACTTAGAAAATCATCTTATAAACCTCCATATATGTATCGTTACTTTTTTTCTGTAGTTCACTGGAATTATCTCTTTTTCTGGGATTAAAATCAAAAAGATACTGCTACAACCATATATATGACAACATAGTGTTACATTTCACATCTTGGGCTTTGGAGTGAAGCAGTCAATCCTAACTTCTTCACTTTCTTAATGTATTCAAAGTTAAACTACCTCTGAGCAGATGTGAAAATTAACAAAATAATGCAGGAAACAGTTCTCAGTACCAGGCCTGGCATTTATTAACAGTGATGATTAATAAACTTCAGTTTTTACTGTTATTACAGTAAATAATTCCATTAAAATTTTTGTGAAAATTGCCCTAGGGTGATAGATACTGTTACACTAGCAAGAATCCTTGAGGAAAAGGGCTGAAGAGAGACTGAATGGAATGGGATTGTTTCTTCATTTGGATATGTGTAGCTATGTAATGGTGGATGAGCAATTTAACTTCTTAAAGACTCACTATCTTCATTGGTAAAACAGAGATAATACTAATGTTCTGTGAAAATGAAGTCAGATAATACATCTGACAAAAAATACTGAAGAAAACTTTTTGTGTTCACCTGAAACCAACAATGGAGCTCAAGTCCAGGGACCATGACTTAGAACCCATATTTACAGGGCAGCAGCCAGCAACTGGGGCCACAGGGCCCCCTAGGGCCTTCTAAAAAGGGGGAAAAATAGTCTGACCACAACCATAATCACTAGACCCTTGCTAATCTATGTGTGGTCTATAAACCAGCAGTGTCGGCATCACCAGGAAACCTGTTAGGAATCTCAGGCCCCACCTCACAATTATGGAATTAGAATCTTCATTTTAAAAAGTCCCTGGGTGACTCAGGTACACATTGAAGTTTGATTAACACTCACTTAGACCATCTGTATAAACTTTAGTTTACACAAGCAAAAAGCAGATAAGGAAAAAGAGAAGGAAATCTTCAGATTAATGAGTTGTGAGCCCCTTTAGGTGGGGGAGAGACATGACTAGGGGTTTTCTCCCCCAAAAGGCATGGTTTAACTGTGAAGAGGGTAGATAGAGCATCAGATGAATCACTTGAAAAGATTAGGGATCTCTGCAAGAAGGAGAAGTTGGCATTTTAAGCAGCTTTTTGATCAATTTCTGGTTACCTGAAACAAAAAAGAAATTGGAAAGAGGTAATAGAATAGACATAGAGGGAGCATAATGCAGAGGCAGGCTGCATCCTCCTCATTTTGTGGGGCTGAGATTCCTGAGTTTCTGTACGCCAATAAACACTGCTGGAGGTAGCCAGGGTTGAACCACCATCTTGGTAGGGCCCTCCTGCAGAGGGCTGTAGTATGAGCAAAGGATATAGGAGGTGGGAGGTGGGAGCTAAGGAGATGGGAAATTGTTCAGTCAGGTTCAATCTTGTGATCTTCCACATTAGGGAACTCTTTGATGAAGAAATTTCTACAGGACTCTCAGAAAAATGGTCCTGTACTCGAGTTTGAGTTTTAAGCTAGGCAAATGGTTAATAACTGAAAATAATGGAACACTGTGGAATTTTCTTTGTATGTCATCATGAAATTGCTGTGTTGCAAAGAATCAAGATCCAAAATAGCAAGGCTGGGAGGAATAACTACAGAAAAAAATTCATTCCATGTTAAGAACCAATGGGTTGAAACTGTCTAATAAATGTTGCTTAATGAAGCTCATGGGAGATTGTAAACATCCAATAAATTGTAGATATTATTATAATATTAATCATAGATATTATAGATATTATTATAGATATTATATAGATATAGATATAGATATTATATAGATAATATAGATATATTATAGATAATTATAATCATAGATATTATGAAGATATGCACAGAAGACAGATACATTATTAAATGTTCCAATGGCTTTGTTGATATGTATATTTATATTATCTACACATATTTAGGAGGATAGACTTAGTATGATATAACAGATAATCAGAGTGTTTGATTTTGTGAATGGTATTTATTTTGTAATTTTTCTTATCTATACTTAGCAAATGTTCTTTCATGTATCTACTCATCCTGTAACTAGGGGAAAATCTCCTGCTATAATTTTACCTCCCTCCATATCTCTTGAAGAACTCCTATTGGGGCACATAACTGTTCATAATTTTGTTCACAAAGAGTTTGTGTGCTGCAGGAAGATACCAATAAGGAACAGAAGATCAGTCAGTGCATGGGTAGATGACATCTATGCATCCCATTGTGTGAAAAATAATCTGCTGATTTTGCTCTTTGTGCTAAAATAAGTTCATTACATAGGCCGTGTCATGACTGCTTCTCAACATCTTTATATTTCAAGATGCTTTATATTTGCAAAGCTGTATCTGATTTGCTTTCGTTATTCTAGTTCTGGAAACAGCAAACCTAGGTGATTTGACCCTGTTTTCCGTTTTATCAATAAAACTTCCTCTCCTCTCTTCTACTCCCCTTTGCAGGCAATAAGACAGCTGTGTATAATCTATGACTGCTGTGAGCATGGGGAGTGTTCCAGGCTAAGTGGGCCTTGGAAGTTGCTGAGCGCATTGCTCTACTGGGACTTCAATTCTGAACCCAAGGGAGTCATGATGACCTCCCCAGAGTTTTTCTGCTTTGCTACGTTTTCCCATTTCACAAATTTCTAGATTGCTATCCCTATACTAAAGGTGACATTGTTAGCCCTGAGACCATGTTGAGCTTTTTGTTACATGCTCCACCACACCCAGCCCAGTCTTAGGCATATGAGGGGCTAACTTTAATGTGAAAGCACTAGAAGCCTTGAAAATTCATATGAACTTGCACTAAAACAAATAAAGTTTAGTATAAAAATTTTAGGGTCAAGAATAAAAAGGAGAGGAGGTTATTATAGAGTAAGGGTACAAATAAGGTTTTTACTTATAAACAAAATGTTTTTGGTTTCTTTCTTTTTATTACCTTAACTTGGTTCTGTGTCTATGGCTTTTATTCAAAAATTGAATCGTTCAGAATCCTTGAGCTATTATTGTTCCCATCTCATGTAAAGGAAAACATGGAATAGGGAACAATAATAGTACGAGGAACTCGGGAATGTAAATTAAGGGAAACTGTATTGTCACCGGGTATAGTCATCACTTACGTTTTATGTTTCCTTGCAAATCACAGATACCGAATTTTGAATTGCCAAAAAAAAAAAAAGGAAAAGAAAGAGTAAAACTTGGCTCTACAACAACAGTTGCAGTACTCTTTAGCTAATAGCCTTTTAATCAACCTATTATTGATTGATTTGATTTTGTTTACGTCTCCAAAAGTAAATATGCAGGAGGATTGGAGTGAACAGAGACAACCCATGAAATTTGCTCTGCATGAAATCACTTGTAAGCATTTCCAAACCCATGTGAGCATTGGAAACATACACTTTGTTTTTATTACTGTTTCCACCACTTTCTACAGTGGTATTCCCACAACTCTGCTCTCTTTTGTCACTGTCTGTAACAGGCATTCCTTAATAAAACAGTTAATAGCGGAATGGATGTATTTGCATTCTATGCTTCTACTGCCCTCCAAGCTTTAGCTTCTCTTTTCCTTCTCCAGTGAATTTCAGGATGTACTTTTGATGATCCCCGCTTCTGGGTTTACTGTGTTGTGTGTGCAGATGTGTATCGAACGGACTGGAAATGAAAAGGGAGACATGGAAAGCACTCAGAAAACTGCTCCTAATTCCTCTCAAAGCTACCTTCATCTAAGCATTAAAAAAGAAAAGAAAAGAAACAGTGCTCCACTTCCAAAGGAGGGCAGCCTATTTGCCCCACACTGCACTTTCTGTCCAGCACCCTCCCACCCCCAACCCCTGCCAATTACAGAGGCCTCTTAATGCCTGTCAGACAGGAAAGTTTGGTTCTAGGAGATCTCCCAGTGCTTAATGCTACATGGTTTCATGCACCTAGTGTCGCTTCACTAACCAACTGAGAAACAATCATCCTGAAAAGAAGAGCATTTTAAACATGGTACCAAAGGGACTGACAGAGCAAATGCACAGGGAAAGGTGTTACTTACACCTCCAGGAATGCTAAACACCAAACAAAATATTGGATATATGAAGGAAACTAATGAGAAAAAAGATAAACATGTAACATTTCAAAAAAGAGAGTGGTGAAAACCTTTTAAAAGTAACAAAGCTATATGTGTTAGTTAAAGATAAACATTTATATAGAATGTCCTTGGTCTGAAGAGAATTGGTACTAAGGGTAGAAAGCAATAAAATAGAGGAAAAGGGGGAAAAGAAAAAGAAACCTTTTAATTTGAGACGTTTATTTATTTATGCTTTTATTATTAACATTCTTCTCTTCTAGAATTCAAACCAGGACAAATGAACAGGGAGATCTGTATGCCTCTCTATAAAATGTTATCAATTCAAATCCCTGTTGAAGTTTACCTTTATAATATATGGGGTAAAAATGATTAGGAAGCATACAAATAGTTTAAACAAGATAGAAAGGGAATGTTCATTCTTTACTCGCCAAGATTACTATTTCTTCCCATAAGCTAAGCAGACAGCAGACAATTGACCAACTTAAAGAGAATATTTGCAACATATCTCACAGATAAAGGCATAATAATATTTAAAGAACTCTTAAAGAATAAGGAGAAATAAAAAACAAAAACGAATATAAAAATGAATAAAAGATACAGACAATTTACAAAAACTATATATGATATCACAAATAGCTCAAGTAAATAAAAAGATGTTCAGCCATACTCATAATAAAAGAAATGCAGATTAAAACTATACCAACATGTCATAAGTAAAGTTATATAAAGTATAACATATTCTGTTGGCAAAGCTGTGGGAAAGCCGGAACTCTTATGTATTGCTACAGTGATCCAAATAGATTCAGTCCTTACAAAGTCAAATTTGGTAACACCTAGAAAAACAACATATCTGTTTGTCTTTTGAACTTACAATCCTACTTGTAGAAATTGCCTTAAAGATATACCTCCAACAATATGAAAATGCAAATGCATAGGGTCAGCATTATTTTTCATTGTAAAATATTAGAAACAAGTAATAAAGCGGAGTGGTTCACATTGTAGGATGATTACAGTTAACAATAATACATTGTTTCAAATAGCCAGAGGGAGAGTAGTATTGAATGTTCCTAACACAAAGAAATGATAAATGTTTGAGATGATGGATATGCTAATTACCCTAATCTGATCACTATGTATTACATGTATTGAAACATCAGTATGCATCCCATGAATACTTATATTTGTCAATTTTAAAACATTAAGCTAAATTTTTTTAAAAGGAGTGGTTCAATAGCACATAAGAAAATATCCTTGTATCTTCTCCTTTTGTTAAAAAGAAAATAGGAAAGAAATAAGAAACTAATAACTGAAACTTACTGGGGTGGGGGCACAGGAGGGAACTGAGTGGAAAACATGGGAGGATGGAAAAGAATGAAAGCAGTAAGTAGCACAGTGACATGCCTCTGAGTTTACCTCTTTGAACACTTCTGACTTTGAGATTAAGATAAAAACCCACATGGAATGTATACAGAAAAAAATAAACTGAAATATATTTTAAATGAATAACATAAGTGTACTGAAGAGAAAAAACTAATGCAAATTACTTCCGAATATATTATTTGGATTGCATGTCTTCAGGCTAAAGAAAAATAGGAATGAATAAATATTGAGCTCTGGGCATAGGTTCCTTTTCCACAGAGGTATGGGTAAGCAATTCTGGCATTACTGTGTATTCTAGAATTGTGCAAATAAGCAAATGGATTGTGGACATTGGGAGTCTTATTTCTCACTATTGGAGAAGGCCATTATAAATATTGAGAAGAGGAAACTATGGTATTTAATGGGAAATGGAGAAATCAGTAGGAATTCAGTGTGTGTATGCATAGTACATATATAAACTCACATTTATCTATGTCTTATCTCTTTTCACTGAGAGAACCTACAATTAATAATGCCCTCATAGCAATAAGCACACCTAATGCTCAGCTCTTGGTTTCTAAATCCTATGTATTAAAAGAAACCAGGGATGTTTTTTGGGAAACGGCAGGTTCTAAGGCTGAAGCTAGGAAAATACACAATGAGCCTGGATTAACTTGACACAGAAAGTAAGGAAATGCTCAAAGAATGATGGGGACACATCAAAGCTAGCTTAAAGAACTGGACAGACCTTAGAATTATCATCCTGGTTTCATTTTATTTGACCACCAAAATAAATAAATAATGACAATATAAAGTATAACCCACTGAAAAAAATAGGGTGAGCTCATGGTGATAAAAATTCTTTTTAAAAGAACAAAAAATCTATTTTTATAGTAGCAAACCAACCAATAAATGTAAAAGAAATAAAGTATTGAGAAAATCACCATTAAGAAACCACCATATAAATAATTAATTCAGGCAAGTATCACTTAACATTAAAATCAAAGGAAAAGCTTGAGGAAGAGTGAGATATTTACATAATTTCAAATTAGCTCACCCAACAGATATTAATTAAATACAAATGAAAAAAGTAGTAGCTTAACCATGGAGAAACCTGGGGGACACCAGGAAATCAAAGCTACCAGCACTAGTAACAGTACAAAGCCACATCATTATGTCTCCTGATAGAGTGCCCTAAAAAGGACACAGTATCACCTCTGCACCTTTCTTGCTCCAAATTCATTATCTGAATATCAACATGAGAAAATATCAGACAAGCCCAAATGGAGAAACAGTCTACAGTGTTAATTGCCTGATTTTGATATTTGCACTATGGTTATGTAAGAGAATATCCTGATTTTAGAAAACATGTAGTCAAGTACTGCAGTAGTCCATTTTGCATTGCTATCAATACCTGAGGTTGGGTAATTTCTAAAGGAGAGAGGTTTATTTTGGCTCACGGTTCTGCAGACATACAAGAAGAATGGTGACAGCATCTGCTTCTGGTCAGGACCTCAGGATGCTTTTACACATGGTGAAAGGAGTAAAAGAGGGAGGGGAGGAGGTGCCGTACTTTTTTGAACAACCAGCTCTGGCATGAACTGATAGAGTGAGAGCTCACTCATTACCTGGGGAGGGCACCGAACCATTCATGAGGGATCCTCCCACACTACCATAACTCCTCCCACCAGGCCCCACCACCAACACTGGGAATCACATTTCAACATGAGATTTGGAGGGAACAAACCTCCAAACTATATCAAATATTTATAAATAAAAAGTCCACTATGTCAGTAACTTGCTTTCATAAAGTTCAGAAAATATCTGTGGGGGCGGGGTATGTGTGTGTGTATGTATATGTATGTGCATCTGTACATGTATAGAGGAAGCAGGTAAAGGAAAGGAAAATGTAGTAAACATCTAGGTTAAATACATATTGTAGTTCCATTTACTACTTGTGTGACTTTTCTGTATGTCTGAAATTACACAAAATATTTTTAAAAACAGAAGACAGCTTGAACATGTTACATCTGCTTTTGCAGTTTTCCAGCAGCTTCTGTCAGAAAGCTTAGTAAGGACATTACCTGGGGAAGTGAGACATGGGCTTTGAGAAACCCGGGCCTAAACTACAAAACCACAGCAAGAACAAAACATGATTAACAATATGTGCCAGAGACTGGCAAAAATACCATTTCCTCCTGTTGCCTCTCTGCTTCAACATAGGGGAGGTCGGGACAGAAAGGACCGCTCCCTTCGATTACACTCATCCTGGCTATTAGTACAGCTTTTCCTAAGCGAACTTCCTGCCTCCTCAAAGAAAGAAAATTAGCCTCATTTCTACTAGGCTATTTCCATTTTAAATGTTCCCCAGTTAAAAATCTACAGGTTTCACAGTGATACTCACTTAACACTTCCTCTACATAAGTGAGGCAGCTGTGAAAAAAAAAAAAAAAAAAGACTAAGAATGCCAGACCTTGTTTCAGAAATTGTAAATTCGTGTCTTTGTGTCTCTGCTCTGCGTTCATGAGCTGTCTACCTTTGGGCAAATCACTTAAACTTTTTAAACTGTTTCCACATCTGTAAAACTGGGCATCCATACTTGTTGCAAAGATAAAATATAAAAATGCACATGAAACACTTTATAAACTATCATATACTATACATCATCATATCTTTATGAATATGTCGATGAACAAAACCTCATTTTCTGATTTGTCTTCTCTCACTGTCCCTTGTCATGTATAGTTAAGGGAAATGATACTGCAAGTCAGGTGTCTTAAAATACTCGCTCTAAACAATTACTTTAGGGCTTAAGTTGATCTTTTTATGTCAAGAAAAAAAGAAGCAAATGGCAATTTTGTTAACTATAAGCAGTATACTTCTTGGGAGCCAGCTTCCTCTCTTATCTTCCCCTAAGAATGGAACAGGTTTTTGCACACAGATATTGCTCAAAGTCGGTGCAAAAGTAATTCCAGTATTTTTTGTTGGTTTTTGTTTGTTTGTTTGTTTGTTTTTAGTGATCCTCCCAAAGTTCTGGGATTACAGGTATGAGCTACTGTGCCTAGTTGGAATTTTCTTTTTTTCTTTTTGTATTTTTTTCCATAAATTATTGGGGTACAGGTGGTATTTGGCTACATGAGTTATTTAGTGGTGATTTGTGAGTTTTTGGTGCACCCTCATCTGAGTAGTACATACTGCACCATATTTGTAGTCTTTTATCTCCCCTTCGACTCTTCCCACCACATCAGAGTTCATTGTATCATTCTTATGCCATTGTGTCCTAATAGCTTAGACCTCACATAGCAGTGTGAGCATACAATGTTTGGTTTTCCATTCCTGAGTTACTTCACTTAGAATAATAGTCTCCAACCTCATCCAGGTCACTGCAAATGCTGTTAATTCATTCCTTTTTATGGCTGCATAGTACTTCATCACATATATATATGATTGTTGCAAAGATAGTACATATACATATTTGTACATATAGATATAGATATATATTTAACACAGTTTCTTTATCCACTCTTTGATTGATGGGCATTTGGGTTGGTTCCACGATTTTGCAATTGTGAATTGTGCTGCTATAAACATGTGAGTGCCTGAAGTCAAATAATAACTTCTTTCCCTCTGAGTAGATACCCAGTAGTGGGATTGCTGGATCAAATGGTAGTTCTACTTTTAGTTCTTAAGGAATCTCCACAATGTTTTCCATAGTGTTTGTACTAGTTTGCATTCTCACCAGCAGTGTAGAAATGTTCGCTCTTGACCACATCCACACCAACATCTGTTTTTTGATATTTTGATTATCGCCATTCTTGCAGGGGTAGGTGGTATCGCATTGTGGTTTTGATTCATACTTCCCTGATCATTAGTGATGTTGAGCATTTTTTCATATGTTTGTTGAACACTTCTATATCTTCTTTTTAGAATTGTCTATTCATGTCCTTAGCCTACTTTTTGATTACATTGTTTTTTTCTTACTGATTTGAGTTTATTGTAGATTCTGAATATTAGCCCTTTTTCAGATGTATAGATTGTGAAGATTTTCTTCCACTCTGTGGGTTGTCTGTTTATTCTGCTGACTGTTGCTTTTGCTGTGCAGAAGTTCTTTAGTTTAATTAGGTCCCAGCTATTTATCTTTGTTTTTGTTGCATTTGCTTTTGGGTTCTTGGTCATGAAATCCTTGCCTAAGCCAATGTCTAGAAGGGTTTTTCCAGTGTTATCAACTATAATTTTTATTGTTTCAGGTCTTAGGTTTAATTCCTTAATCCATCTTGAGTTGATTTTTATGCAAAGTGAGAGATGAGGATCCAGTTTCATTCTCCTGCATGTGGCCTGCCAATTAACTCAGCACCATTTGTTGAAAAAGAGTCCCCTTTCCCCACTTTCTGTTTTTGTTTGCTTTGTTGAAGAACAGTTGACTGTAAGTATTTGGGTTTATTTCTCGATTCTCTATTCTGTTCCATTGGTCTATGTGTCCATTTGTATACCAGTTCCATGCTGTTTTGGTGACTACGACCTTATAGCATAGTTTGAAATCAGGTAATGTGATGTCTCCAGATTTCTTCTCTTTGCTTAGTCTTGCTTTGGCTATGTGGGCTCTTTTTTGGTTCCACATGAATTTTAGAATTGTTGTTTCTAATTCTGTGAATAATGATGGTGATATTTTGATGGGGATTGCATTGAATCTGTGGATTGCTTTTGGCAGTATGGTCATTTTCACATATTGATGCTACCCATCCATGAGCATGGGAGGTGTTTCCATTTGTTTGTGTCATCTATTTCTTTCTTTCAGAAGTGTTTTTTAGTTTTCCTTGTAAAGGTCATTTGACTCTTTGGTTAGGGGTATTCCTAAGTATTTTATTTTTATTGCAGCTATTATAAAAGGGGTTGAGTTAATAATTTGATTCTCTACGTGGTCATTGTTGGTGTATAGAAGAGGTACTGATTTGTGTACATTAATCTTGAATCCAGAAATTTAGATGAATTCTTTGGTCAGTTCTAGGAGTTTTCTGGAGGAGTCCTTAGGGTTTTCAAGGTCTAAATGATAATATCGTTAGCAAACAGGAACAGTTTGACTTCCTTTTTACCAATTTGGATGCCTTTTATTTCTTTCTCTGGTCTGATTGCTCTGGCTGGGATTCTAGTACTATGTTGAAGAGGAGTGGTGAGACTGGGCATCTTTGTCTTGTTCCTGTTCTCAGAGAGAATGCTTTTGACTTTTCCCCCTTCAGTATTATGTTGGCTGTGGGTTTGTCATAGATGGTTTTTATTATTTTGGGTTATGACCCTTGTATGCTGATTTTGCTGAGGGTTTTAATCATAAAAAGATGCTAGATTTTGTCAAATGCTTTCTCTGAATATATTGAGATGATCATGTGATTTTTAATTCTGTTTATGTGGTGTATCATATTTATTGACCTGCATATGTTAAACCATTCCTGCTTCCCTGGTATAAAACCCACTTGAACATGGTGGATTATCTTTTGATACGTTGTTGCATTTGGTTAGCTAGCATTTTGTTAAGGATTTTAGCATCTATGTTCATCAAGGATATTGATCTGCAGTTTTCTTTTTTGGTTATGTCATTTCCTGGTTTTGATATTTGGTATTAGGGTGATGTTGGCTTCGTAGCATGAATTAGGGAGAGTTTATTCTTTCTCTATTTTGTGGAATAGTGTCAAAAGAATTGGTACCAATTCTTCTTTGAATGTCTGGTAGAATTCTTCTGTAAATCCATCTTGTGCTGGATGTTTTTTTGTTGGTAATTTTTAAATTACCATTTCAATCTTGCTGTTTGTCGTTGGTCTGTTAAGGGTATCTAATTCTTCTGATTTAAGCTAGGAGGATTATATTTTTCCAGGAATTTATCCATCTCTTCTGTTTTCTAATTTAGGTGTGTAAACATGTTCATTGTAGTGTTGAATAATTTTTTTCATTTCAGTGGTAGCAATTGTAATATATCCTGTTTTGTTTCTTAGTGAAGTTATTTGGATTTTCTCTCTTTTTTCTTGGTTAATCTTGCTAATGGACTGTCAATTTTATTTATCTTTTCAAAAACCAGCTTTTTATTTCATTTATCTTTTGTAATTTTCTTTTGTTTCAATTTCACTTCAGTCTGCTCTGATCTTGGTCATTTCCTTTCTTCTGCTGGGTTAGGCTTTGGTTTCTTCTTATTTCTCCAGTTCCTTGAGGTGTAACCTTAGGGTGTCAGTTTGTGCTCTTTCAGTCTTTTTGATGTAGGTGTTTAGGGCTATAAACTTTCCTCTTAGCACCACCTTTGCTGTATCTTAGAGGTTTTGATAGGCTTTGTCATTATTGTCATTCAGTATTAAAAATATTTTTAATTTCCATCCTGACTTAGTTTTTGACCCAGTGATCATTCAGGAGCAAGTTACTTAATTTCCATGTATTTGTGCAGTTTTGAAGGTTCCTCTTGAAGCTGGTTTCTGGTTTTATTCCACTGTGGTCTGAGAGAGTGCTTGATATAATTTCATATAAACAATTGAGAATTGTTTAATGGCCTTTTATATGATCTATCTTGGAGAAAGTTCCATGAACTGTTGAATAGAATATGTATTCTGCAGTTGTTGAATGAAATGTTCTGTATACATCTAAGTCCATTTGTTCCAAGGTATAGTTTAAATCCATTGCTTCTTTGTTGACTTTCTGTCTTGATGACCTGTCTAGTGCTGTCAATGGAGTATTGAAGTTGCCTATTTTTGTGTTGCTGTTTATCTCATTTCTCAGCTTTATTAGTCATTGTTTTATAAATTTGGGGTCCCAGTGTTAGGTGCATATAGATTTAGGATTATGATATTTTCCTCTTGGACCAGGCCTTTTACCATTATATAATGTCCCATTTTGACTCTTTTAACTGCTGTTGCTTTAAAGTTTGTTTGGTCTAATATAAGAATAGCTCCCCCTGTTTGCTTTTGGTGTCCATTTGCATGAAATGCCTTTTTCAACCCTTTACTTTAAGTTTGTAGGAGTTCTAGTGTATTAGGTGAGTCTCCTGAAGGCAGCAGATGGTTGGCTGGTGAGTTCTTATCCATTCTGCAGTTCTGTATCTTTTAAGTAGAGCATTTAGGCCATTTACATTCAATGTTAGTTTTGAAATGTGAAGGCACTGTTGCATTCATTGTGCTCTTTGTTGTAGTGTACTTTATTTTTGGTTTTGGTTTTTGCTTTTTAACTTGTATTTTTGTTTTATATGTTCTGTGTGCTTTCTGTTTTATTGTGTTTCCAGGATTTATTTAAAGATTTAGAGCTCCTTTCAGCAGTTCTTGCAGTGGTGACTTGGTAATGGCATATTCTCTCAGCATTTGCTTGAGAATGACTCTATCTTTTCTTCATATATGATGCTTGGTTTCACTGGATACAAAATTCTTGGCTGATAATTGTTTTGTTTGATAAGGCTGAAGATAGGGCCCCAATCCTTTCTGGCATGTAGGGTTTTTGCTGAGAAATCTGCTCTTAATCTGATAGATTTTCCTTTGCAGGTTACCTGGTGCTTCTGTGTCATAGCTCTAAAGATTCTTTCCTTCATCTTAACTTTGGATAACCTGAAGAAAATGTGCCTAGGTGAGGATCTTTTTGTGATGAATTTCCAGGTATACTTTGTGCTTCTTGTATGTGGATGTCTAGGTCTCCAGCAAAGCCAGGAAAGTTTTCCTCAATTAGTCACCCAAATGTGTTTCCCAAGCTTGTAGAATTCTCTTCTTCCTCAGGAACACTGATTATTTTCAGGTTAGGTCATTTAACATAATCCCAGATTTCTTGGAGGCTTTGTTCATATTTTCTTTTTCTTTTTTCTTTGTCTTTGTTGGATTGGGTTCATTCAAAGACCTTGTCTTCAGGCTCTGAATTTCTTTCTTCTACTTGTTCAATGCTATTGCTGAGACCTTCCAGAGAATTTTGCATTTCTAAAAGTGTGTTCAAAGTTCTCTAAATTTTTTATTGTTTTTTCCTTAGGCTATCTATTTCCTTGAATATTTCTCCCTTCACTTTTTGTACCATTTTTTGGATTTCCTTGCATTGGGCTTCACCCTTTTCTGGTCCCTCCGTGATTAGCTTAATAGCTAACTGCCTGAATTCTTTTTCAGGCAAATCAGGGATTTCTTCTTGGTTTGGATCCATTGCTGGTGAAGTAGCGTGATATTTTTGGGAGTATTGAAGAGTCTCATTTTGTCATATTACAAGTTGGTTTTCTGAATTCTTCTCATTTAGGTAGGATCTGTCAGAGGGAAGGTCTGGGGCTGAAGGCTGTTTGGTTCAGATTCTTTTGTTCCACGGGGTATTCCCTTGATGTAGTACTCTCCCCCTTTTCCTATGGATGTGGCTTCCTGTGAGCCAAACTGTTTGTTGACTCTCTTCTGGGTCTAGCCACCCAGTAAGTCTACCCAGCTCTGAGCTGGTGCTGGGGTTTGTCTGCACAGAGTCCTGTGATGTATGGGTCTCTCTGCTTTGGATACCCCAACCTGTTCAAATCTAATTGCAGTTTTGGAACATGAATTTTAAATCATTATAACTAGGCTCAAACACATCTTTATTAATCAAAATAGGAACCGAACAATAAACACATTTTTGCCAATGAAAAATAAGTTTGTCTATTCCTGTGCATAAAATTCCATGCTTTGGGATTTAACAAACTCTTGGAAAGCATTTTCTGCATCCTGCTTATTATGGAAGTGTTTTCCCTGCAAAATGTTTTCAAGATTCTTGAAGAAGTGGTAGTTGGTTGGCTAGAAGTCTGGTGAATATGGCGGATGAGGCAAAACTTTTTAAGTGTTGGTTGTGTAGCATGCAGTCAGATGTTGTCATGGAGAAGAATTGGGTACTTTCTGTACCAATGCTGGCTGCAGGCAGTAGAGTTTTTGGTGCATCTCATTGATTTGTTGAGCCTACTTCTCAGATGTAAGGGTTTTGCCAGGATTCAGAATGCCATAATGAATCATACCAGCAGCAGACCACCAAGCAGTTATCATGACCTCTTTTTGGTACAGTTTGGCTTTGGGAAGTGCTATGGAGCTTCCTCTCAGTTCAACCACTGAGCTAGCCATCACTGGTTATCATATAACAGCCACAATTTGTTGCATGTCACAATTTGATCAAGAAATGGTTCATATTGATATGTAGAATAAGAGAAGACAATACTTCAAACAATTTTTTTTTAGATCTTCACTCAGTTCATGAAGCCCCCACTTATCCAGGTTTTTCCTTTCCAATTTGCTTCAAATGCTGAATGACCATAGAATGGTTGACATTGAGTTTTGGAGCAACTTCTCATGTAACTGTAAGAGGATCAGTTTCAATGATTACTCTCAACTGGTCATTGTCAACTTCCGATGGCAGCCACTATGCTCCTAATCTTCAAGGCTCTCATCTCCTTTGTAAAACTTCTTGAACCACCACTGCACTGTACATTCATTAGCAGTTCGTGAGCCGAATGTGTTGCTGATGATGAGTTGTCTCCGCTGCTTTACAACCCATTTTGAACTCAAGAAAATCACTCAGATTTGCTTTTTGTCTAACATCATTTCCGTAGTCTAAAATAAATATAAAATAAACATAAAATAATAAGTAGCAAAATGCACATAAAATGATAAATGTGCATTAAAATGATGTATAACATAACCACACTTATTTAAGAATGTATCCAATATTAAACAGCATATTTCAACAATGAAAAAACTGCAATTACTTTTCCACCACCCTATATTACCTGAGCTAATCACTGCCTGAGTCGGTCACCAGATAGGCACTAAATGTGTCATGACCCACAACCCTGACCTGACTTCATCTTGGCCTCTGCTATCTGAACAAACAGAGAATAGTCCAAATTTACCAGTCACAGAAGCTGCGTGGGAAAGATGTGTTCAACCAAGGAGGCCCAGTGGGCCATGGTGGGACATTACAATGACACTGGTTCCATTCTCTGGCTTTCCCCCAGTGTCAACTTTGGTACCCACTGGACCCTTGGGAAAAATAATTTGGTTGCTTCTGCCCAAGAGTTTTTACAGTAAAGCTGCTATTTTTAGGCAAATACATAAATAATATCAAGACAGAAAACCCGGGTAAGTTGGAATTGGCAGAGTCCTGTGACCTCAAAGAGCCCCAGCCCTCCTTTGTAGCTTGCAGTGACCCATGCTTTTTCAAAGTGCATCTGCATTATCATAATGGTTGTTTGGTAAGAGTAGGATAGGGCCAAATCATCCAGGCAACTCAGTCTCTGGACCACTGCCAACCAGCCAGCTGGCCGGCTGCATCCAGGTCTTGAGACATGGAACTGTGCCGGGGATTTTAGTCCTATGCAAAGTCACCTAAGGTGAAGTCAGATGATTCAGCTCTTTTCTTGGCTGCATTCCTCAAAGCCTTTTACATAGGCATGTGTCTCTGTCAACATTCTTCCTTCCAAGGGTTTGTGTAGGCCCTTCTGGAAGCCCACCGCTTCATGACCAGTGCTATGGGCACACACATTTTCCCATCATGTTCAGGCTCCCTGTGTCCTGCGCTTCCAAGTCAGCAAATGCACCCAGCAGACTGTTTAAATGAACTGTCATCTCTGTGACTCTGCTCAGAATGGGAACCTCTCCCTGCTTGACTGGAGACACATGGGTGTTCCAAGGTTTGGCACAAAGCCTTATAAAATGAGGCCAAGTTTCTATCCCTTTGACTTTATATATTCTACTTGGATACCCTCCTCTGTCTCCCACTGACCCCCCCACTGGAATACTGCTGAAAAGACCATCTGCCACAAATGCCCACACCCACTGATCAAAATATTTTAGCTTCTTTCCCAGCTTGGTGTCAGCGACAAAATATGTAAGGCTTGCAAACTGGCCTTTCAGTATTTAAGCCTCTTTAAAAGCCAGGTGACATTGCCATCCTATTTGGCTCTGTTAGCTGTCACCAGAAGACATGATGCTTTATGGTGAATTTGTCCTCATCACACAAAAACCAAGTCTAAATACGAAAGGATTTGAGAAGAGGCACAGCTGTGGTCTTGTGCTGTACCATATTATTTCAGAAAGAAGAAAACTAAACAAATGGCAACTAATGGCCCTGGCAAGTCCAGAGACTGGGAGGATCTTGGATGTCAGGGAGAGCCACTGGCTTTAGAAAGCTAACACCTGTTTTTGGATGGCCACGCATCACACACATACCCACATATTATGCCTGGAGACCCAACAGCAAGTAGTCTGCTCTCATTCCTGACAAACTAAGATACACACACAAGTCTTTCTGCTCTTCTCAGTGACCAGAGAAGGCCAAAGAATAAAGTCATGATAATCTCTAACTGGGCTCCTCTTCAATGTGGCTGTCTTATCTTAAATATCTGGTTTTGATAAAAGAACAATCATTTTGAACTTCGGCCCCAAAAACTGGCCATCAGGGTAAGGAAACAGCTAGGACAGACCCTAATGATAGTGAAAGTGAAATGAATTCCAGCCAGTAACATTTGAGGCTTCTCCAGGGCCCTCTCATTTAATCACAAGGACAGTCCCTCAATGATGGGTTTCAAAGAACATAATTTTTGACAGTAAGAGAACCTATACAGCAACAATTCAAATTATATTTACTACACAACATCTGCACTAAACCCTAAGAGGTATTAAGTTCAACATTCTCTGTCTGTTCTACAGAGAGGTTTTAGATGCGTAAACCATCATTCATGCTGTCTTTCGTTCTTTTCCAGTGACCTTTTTTAGAGTAGTGGTGGTATAACTCTCTCACTACAGCAGTCTCCAGCACCATTCCCGGACAGGCCTCATAAAGCCGGCCTTTCACATTAATCGATCACCTTATTATGGAAGTAAATCAAAGCAGTTAAGCCCAGGCTCCTGAGAGTTGAAGGTCAAATGGGGCGAGTCAACCTTATTCTGACAAAAAGCTCTGTAAAGAAATTCTTTCAGCCCTTTTGCCTTGCATCTACTTGCTTTCATAATATAATATGTATCTATTATAACCGTGTGTCTCAGATTTCCTGCGTCACTTTTCATCTGGCATGGGAGAAGTATAGAGAGCCACATCGTATGTCAGGCCACACTTCCTAATGCTTAGACCAGAAAATATGATTATCGTATGGGTTGTTGAATGTGCGTGCCAACAGATACATTTTAGAAAAGTAAATGCAAGGCTCACCACACTTATGACAAACCCTTGGAAATCAGTTTCAACAGTCAGTTTCTACCTTTCCCAAACAACTGCCAAAGGTTTAGGATAACATAAGAAATATTACTAGAAATACTACTAGTTATCTACTTTGTAGACTTTTTATAAGAATTAATTTTTTTCATGAACAGATCTTAGCTGGAGTCCTTTAGAAAAGTGATCTGGAGCAAAGATTATGTTAAGAATAATTTATGTGGGAGTCCAAGCCTAGGCTGGAGACAGTGAGGGTAGAAGGGAAATGGAAGTACAATGAAATGCATGGTGATGTGTTCTATGCTGGCTACTTCACAAGCAGCTAAGAAGACACAGTGCATTGCTCAGCAGGTGTTCTTTCCACACACAGGACTATAATGGTATTTTTGTGGGAGGATTACAAAGAGTTGCTGTATCTCAAAGCAGACCACAAAAGATAGAAAGGAAAGGAATGTATCTGTCTGGCTTCTTTCTGCCTCTAAATTCCAGTGGCCAATGTTCACTCTGCAGAGAGCTAACTAACTCCTTTATACTACCAATAGCATCATTGGGTCCATTGGCAGGCACAGTGAAAGCTAGATTCCATTCCTTGGCCAGGTCTCAAAATAGAGAGGTAGCAGGTGTAGGCTGAATGTTGAAGGAGAAGGATGTGGTTGGGGAAATCTGAGAAGGTGGAGAAGAATTGTACCCTCCCCCAAGCCCTTACCATGCAGAATGCAAAGAACTCAGAACAGAGCCTAGCACAGGGGGGAACACCATGGGTGTGCTTTCATTAGTGTTCACTGCTCCCTGAGAGTAAAACATGGAGAGACGAGAGCAGTGTTTCATTGAGAAAAGAAGCTCCAAACGGAAAGTCAATTGTGCTGGTAATAAAAGAAAATAAAAATTAAGATCTAGGAAAATGACTCATTCTTCATTAATGAAAAAGAAATTTTGGATAAGCTAAAGAGAGGAACATAGAAATCAGCAGCTGCCGAACTCCATGAAAGGAGAGTCCAGCACATATTTTATGTGGAAATAAGAAAAAGCTTCTGATAAAACCTTATTCATACCTGCTTCTCCCTCATGTTACTGTGCCACAACGAGAGTCAGAGAAGTCTATAGCTAGGAGAAAGGAGAGGAGTAAGGAAATTGGCAAGATGACCAAAAGAAAGGAAGCGGAATGGTATAAAGGAGGGAAGAATGTGACTTCATTCGAACAATTGCATGAGAAAAGACATGAAGCTAAACAGTTGAAATAAATATCCTCTTCAAATTGCTTGTCTTATTACAATACTACTGGAAAATATTTTAGGCTGAATGTGGAAAATATAGAGGATTCACAACTCTTTGTGGTTGAAGGAAGAGGTAGATCACAGATCAATGCAGAGCTCTTGGTACAATGCTGGAACCTACTAATGCTATGGAAATATTTGCTACTAGTATCAACTATTGCAATTACCTTACTCTTTCTTTGATAAAAAATTTCTTCCTTAACCCAACCAAAAGCACATGTATTCAAGCTCACCAGATCATAAAGAAGCAAAAATGTTCTATATGGTAATCAGTCAACTAACATTCATACGTAGGGAAATTTGGCACTATCTCTTAAAATAAGTGCATGTTATGCTATGATCTAAGCAATTCTGCCTCTAGGAATTTACCCAATGAAAATGTCTTTTCACATGTGAATGAAATAAAGTGAATGAAAGTTATTTATTATAACCTTTCCATAATAACAAATGTTTAAAAGAATATCTAAATGTTTATTAATAGCTGGTTAACAAATATGTCCACAGAGTAGAATATCTATTCAGTAGCCATGAAAAGAATAAGGAACTACTTTACCTAATTATAAGATATATGGTCCAATAAAATGAAAAACTCAAAATATAGCACAGCATGTATCATGTATACAAGGCAATCACTTGTGAATAAAGAGGAAATGCAGGTGTGTGTGTGTGTGTGTGTGTGTGTGTGTGTGTGTTGTATAAAATGACTCTGTAAGAATCCATAGGAAAATTCATATTTTTGTTTACTGGGAGAAGGATTGTCTGACAGAAATAAAAGGTAAGGAGGGAGGGAGATTTTTCCCTATGTACTTTTTCTTATATAGTTCTGAATGTCTTTGGGCCATGTAAATGTATCATTAATTTAAATAAAATAAAATGGAAATAACTTATCTTGTTTATTTTCAAAGAATTGAAATAGCATGTGCTTACAATTGCCTCTCCTTATATGAAAGTCTGTTTCTAGAGAGTTCTGAGTATGGCCAAGGAAGACAGTGATTGCTCGTGGAAATCAGTGGCTATATGAGGCATCTGAGACGTACCAGGAATGGTGTCAGCAAGGGGGGAAGACATATTTTATAAGATAGATAAAAACTTTATTGGCCTAGAAATAGTTTCAGAGCAAAGTCCAAGTTGGGTGTAGGCCACCATCAGTCATACCAGATAAGACATTTGACTATCTTATTTGAGGTAGAAATGGTTGTGAACCCTCATCATCATATTAATGGCAGAACAGAAGTTTATGAAACTCACAAAATACGATAACAACTGCTCTTAACACAAAGTGGAAATAATAGAGATGCCAAGGTTTACTTAGACAAGCATCTTCATTCTGAGGCTGCCTTCTCTTATGCTAGCTAGCACCATAGGGCAAGTGTCACAAGTAGATATTGATGTGCCAACTCAGCCCCCAATTGACTGGGCCAGTCACCTAACTTCCTTAGTGCCAGCTTTCCTCTTTTGTTCAGCTGAGCTTCTGGGAGCATGAAGGAAGAGCATACTGGTAATTATCAATGATTCAACCACAGAAGTATGGATGTTCTTCCCATTGGACAAACTGCAAAACCAAGCTTCCCCCTATCGTTGTCTCTGTTAGAGAGTCAGGTGGGTACATTTTATTTATTAATAATTAATGGAAGAGGTATTGGGCAGAGATACCAAAAGCAAAGGATCTATCTTTGTCCTGATATTGACACAGACTCATTTGCTGATCCCAGTAAGTCACCTATTTTCTTGGACTTCAAATTCCTTATCTGAAATGTGAGGAAATCAGACTGCACAAAGTTTTTCCCCATCTCAAAAATTTACTTCTTTGAGATATGTTTATTTATTCAGTCAAGCACTATTTAGGGAGGGCTGACATTCACCACACTGTTCAAAATTGCTTCACAGTCAAAGGCAATTCAATTAGTAGGAAATTTAAATATAAATATTTGAGTTTAACTTTTCTGCAGTTCTTTCAAGACCTGAGCACCATATAAATGAGATAAAATTAACACTGAAAGAATATCAACTATTTCATCATACAGAGAAACAAAACTTGTTTTTGGAATACATATGTTATCATTATTTTGTATGCTTCTTGACTGCTCACACTCATACTAAATATCTTAAAAGATGTGCTCTGCCTTCATGTTGACAAAGAGCCTCTCTCACTCCTGTGTTCAACTTGTCAGGCTGAGAAGGCTGTGCCTCGCTCTCTTATTTCGTTAAGTAAGCCCCACAGGTGGCATGAGAGGCCTGTTCTGGAGTCATTCATCTTTCATAAGGACACAGCACAGGTATGTGCACATGAGGAGATGGGGCAGCCACATAGTTGCCAGGCATATCAAAAGTCACCGAGTGTTTTATAGCTTTTATCAGCATTTTACCCATCCTTTTCCAAGAGATCTTTTGTGGCTTTAAACTTATACATAAACAATGTCAACAGAAAAATTGGAGAGTTAAAAAAAATACAATACATAGAATGTAAAAAGAAACAGTATCTCCAGTATACAAATAGGACCTAGATATTGATAACAAAAAGACAGAAACAGGACATGAACAATCAGCACCATAGGAGGAGTAAGCGGCCAAAAAATGTGTAAAAAGTTGCTGAACTTTGCTTTTGGAGACTGCCCAACACCCCTTCCATTAACTAAATAACATTCACCCACATGACAACAGAGGGTGGGACAAAGGCTAGGGAGAAGCTTGGTTTTGCAATTTGTTTAGAGGGAAGAGCAGCCCATGCTTCTGTGGTCGACTCTTTGGTAATTACCGGTATGCTCCGCCTTGATTCTCCCAGAAGCTCAACTGAATAAAGAAGGAAAACTGGCCTAAGGGAAGTGAAGTGACCAGCCCAGTCAATTAGGGGCTGAGTTGGATCTAGGGTGGAAAATGTGAATAAAGGGGAAATAAATGTGTGCGTGCGTGTGTGCGTGTGTGTGTGTGTATTGCATAAAGTAACTCTGGAAGAATCCATAAGAAAACTACTATCTTTGTCTACTGGGAGAAGGATTGACCGACAAGAAGAAAAGGTGGAGAGGAAGATTTTTCTGTAAGTACTCTTCCTTACACACTTTTGAATGTCTCTGTGCCATGGAAATATACTATTAATCTACATACAATAAAATGGAAGTGACTTAACTTGCTTATTTTTAAAGAATTGAAATAGAATGTGCTTACAATGGCCTCTGCTCATATGGGAGTCTGTTTGCGGAGAGTTCTGAGTGTGGCCAAGGAAGCCTGTGATTGCTCATGGAAATTAGTAGCTGTAAATGGTCAATAAATATATGAAAAGATACTGAACTTCACTAGAAGTAAAATAAATGCAAACTAAAAATAAAATGAGATTACATTTTTTAAGGTACAGATTGGAAAAATGATTAAGTGTGATTAAATTCAGTCTTGATCAAGGAAAAGGAGAGACACTCTTCAATTCTGATGAGAATATGAATTGCTCTAAGCCATTTTGGAAATTTTTCTCGTAATATCTATCAAAAGTAAAGAAACTCCTACTTTAACCTACCCATGTCATATTTTTCTTATGTAACATATATTTATATGCATTTTATATATATAAGCTACTACATAAATATATATGGAAAAGTATGTTAATTACAACATAATTTTTTCTGGCAGAAAAAAACTGAATTGACTGAAAATATAGAGTAGTTTGCACAAATAATGGTGTATTATCATGGAATACTATAGAGTCATTAAAATAAGACATTATTTCTTCTTGAAAATTGCTAAATAGATTTAAATGTTCTCATCACATAACAATGAGTATGTGAGGTAATGCAAATGCTAATTATCTCATATTAGCTATTCCACAATAGATGTGCATATATATATTTCAAATAACTTGTTTTACACAATAAATATATTCAATTTTTATATGTCAATTAAATAAATAGAAAATTTTCACATATTAAAAAAATACATTGTTGGCCAGGAAGACAATCCATAACAATTTTTTAAGTGATAAAGAAGTAAATTGCAGAGTGATGTGTTTGGTATAATCCAAGATTTATAAAGACAAAAAATTGTCAAAATTGTACATGTGCATATATGTTTTCATATCCATACAGATATGTAGCATGAAGAGAAATATTCAAAGATGCACATGAGGCTGTCAACATCATTATCCACTAGAAGCTGATGGGTTGTGGCCGTAAAGAACAGGAGTGCAGGATAAGAGATGATGGGGGGAAGATTCTTAGTTTTCTTTCTACATATTTACATTATAATTTTGGATGCAGGAATCATGGGTTACTCTTAAAATGTTTAAGGGAAATTTGGCAGTGAAGTAGGAGAAAGCAAGAAGAATGTGAGGTTAAAATAGTCTGCAGACAGAAGGGAAGCACACAGTAGCCCTCACGTGCACTGCATTCCCATACAAGATCAGCCAACACCCAGGTACTAAACACAAAAAAACAGGGAGCAGAGAGTTTTGTCTAACTTTGTATGTGTGACATATACAAATGCTCTCCAGAATGTCTGCATGTTATTTAATAAAAGACAGAATGTCTTTCCGGTTGAAAATTCCAAAGAAAAAAATATCAATTTACAACGTTTCGACTTACTATGATCTTTCAACTCATAATGATCTTTTAAATTTACCATGATGTGAAAGCGAAAAGTGTTCATTAGAAATTGTACTTGTAATATCTACATGACCATTTTGTTTTTCACTTTCAGTACAGTATTTGATAAATTACACAAAATATTCAATACTTTATTATAAAATAGACTTTGTGTTAGATGCTTTTCCCCAACTGCAGGTTAATGCAAGTGTTCTGAGTTCATTTAAGGCAGGCTCGGCTAAGCTACGATGTTCAGTAGGTTAGGTGTATTAAATGCATTTTCCACTTAAGATACTTTCAAATTATGATAGGTTTATCAGGACGGAACCCCACCCTAAGCCAATTACTATCTGTATATCCACATCTCTTTAGGTAGCCACTATCATCACTCCTCACTCCACCTGTAAATATATCTGACATCTGTAAAGGGCTTTTCAGTTATGAACTACTTCCTTTACAGCCCTGTTCCTATGGGACGCATAGATGTTGTGCTTCCCACTTTATAGATGAAACAAACTATTTAACAATGTAAAATGGTAACTGAGCCACCAAGAAACACTGTCAAATTCCCCCTTTATCTTTAGGGGACAGGAAACATGGCTTAGTACTGCAAGCACACAAGTACACTATGATTTTGACTACACAGGAAGCATAGCAGGGGAAATTAAAGAATAAATGTGGTAAAAATCTATCAGGAAAGCCTGTTAGTTGGTTAAATTCATAATGAAATTAATCACAGGTTCTTCATTAACAGGTAGTTGTTATTCCCAACTCCCCAAACACACACACACACCCCTCAAATAATTACCTTAAATTTCTACTTTATTTTGTGCATACAGACTTGGCCTCAAAAACTCTGCCACAAAGATGGGAAGCAATCCTTTCAAGTTAATATATTATTTCTGTGTAATTTCCACCATGAGCAGAGCATATTAATGCATTCATTTACCATCTGTGTCCATTGGTACCACGGCCAGTTACCCCAGAGGACTAAGACACCCTCTTTTGTGATAGACATTTGGACAAAAACAGGGACTCCCAAATGAACAATGTGAGGTCTATATTATGTGCAGATGGAAGACAGATAAATAGGCAAACACTGCAGGTTCAGCAGTTTGCTTGGAATCCTCAGTCCTGGAGGATTAAGATAGGCAAGCAGAAATATGTCAAAGCTGGTCTCTATTCTTATAAAACACTACAAGTGAAGCTTAGAGAATATTTTTATGTTAGCTTTTCATTTGCACCAACAAAGAAAATTGTCAGTTCATTTTAAATACCCTTTCTTGGGGGAAACTTGGCTGCTTGTTCATTCTCGATGTCCTTCAAACGTTCTGTTTTGTTTTCTCTGTGGGCAGATTCAGGTGAAAAAAAAAACATTGATGGAGAAGGAATGAATGAGAGATTGGAAAACAAAATGGTGACGCAGCTCTTCTCTCTTGGCATTGAAGAAACATAGGGGTGCCTACTTTAAAAATCAAATTCCATTTAAATTTAAATAAGCCATTTTTTGGCACATTGGTCATTTTTTAAAAAAACTGGAGAATAATCACCACATTTGTATGATATTTTCTTGTTTGAACTGGTTAATTTCTCTGCTCCAGAGACCAAATGTTGTCCTTCTTAGTCATTCATCGTTCTCATTGGCTTCATAGAGAATTAGGTACAGATAACTGAGATCTGTGCACTCCTAAACATCTTTCTGTGGGCTACATTATTCTTTGCTCTGTATATGACTCACTATTATGTTACTTGATCTACAGCTCCAAGATTTTTCTGTTACTTGGTTATTATTCTATGGATTTAACATAATGTAAATTATTATTTTAGTAAAACTTAAACATGCATTTCATATAAACACTCAAGGAACTTCTTGAGGTTTTTCAGGTGTCTGAATAGGATGCTATAGAGTTTACCTGCTTAATTCTCAATCCAGAGAAATTACATCTTCTTCCCAAAACATATATCTGTTCCAGATAGATTAATTATTCATTTATTCATTACGCATTTATTAAGTACTTATTATGTGCCAGTTACTGTAAAATATACGGTAGACAAGTTCATAAATGACTCAATCCCTGTTCTAGAGCATCTCATAGTCAGGGAAAGCAAAGAAAGCATATGAGATAAATTACAACTCAATGTGATGAGAATCAAAATAGAACTACATATATAGTGCTATCAGAGCACTCAGGAAATGTACCCAACGCCAACTGGGAATCTGGAGATGCTTCACAGGGACAGAAAAATTTCACCTGAATTTGCAAGGATGTTTAGAGGTGAGTCAGGTAATAAATGGAGGCATGAATAAAGGAATGAATTAATTGCTTGGCAGGATAACTGGAGACAATCATTCACACATGCTGTATTCTAAGCAGTGTTGGGAAGGGTTTTTCAGACAAAGGGAACAGCATTTGCAAATGCAGGGATGCATGAAAAAACACGGCAAGCTTCGGGAATGACAATATTCATGTTATTTGAACAAAAGTTTTGTGGAGAGGAAGATGCAAAGAAATTAAGCAGAAATTCAGGTGGTGACCACTGCATAAAGTGTCAACATTAAGAAGTTTGTGCTTCATCCTGGAAGAAACAGAAAGGCAAAGTAGAGTTTTAAAGGAGGGGATATTAAGTATTCAAATATATTTATTGAGCGCCTAGTATATGCCAGACACAGTAGCCTCAGCTGTAAGGAAACAGACATCCTCACAGCTAGACTCAGCATCCACAGCTCTGAAGAAACAGAAAAGAACTTCTGGTCTCATGGGTTTTGTAATTTAATGGAGCATGACAGACAATAAGCAAAATTAAACTATGCAGTACATTTAAAGATGAGAAGTGCTAGGAAGAGAAATATAAAAGAAGAGAGTGGAGGAAAGAGGTCAGACTTGTACTTCAGAATAGTTCATTTAAATCATTAGAAAAGATTAGACAGAAATTGCAGTCAGAAATGCAAATTAAGATTCCATTAGAGCATTCATGGTAGACGCAATGAATCTAGGAACTGAAATTATATAATGGGAACAAATAGAAAGAGTTAGATTCAAAAGAATCAACAGGACTTCACTGGAGTTGTACTGAATATTAGGGTGAAGAAGAAAATTAACAAAAAGATTATACTGAGTTTTCTAATCAGAGTTTGAATCATCATTATGAAGGGAAGTTAAAGAATTAAGCTTTAGTTCTATAATTTCATTATAGTCATATGTTGCTTGATTTCTCTTAGACCCATAGAGGATGTTGTCTCTCTTCATTCTTTGAAACAAAGAAGTACTGAAGATTCAATTGTCTGAGAAAGTTTGGTGTAGGCCACAATATCAGAACACATAATCTAATGCTTTTTATGGGTCACCTTGGGAGAAAATATTTGAAATGTTTCTGTGCCGTTTTCTAGTTACTGTGAAACCTAAAGTTAGAAACATAGGCCACCAGAAGACACATCCTTCAAGCTGTCTGGTTCCACAAGCCACAAGAATCATTGAAGTCTGGTCGATAATAGTGTGGGCCCAGGTACAAAGCTGCCTGGATACCAAATTCTGACTCACCCATCGCTATCTGTGTAAACCTGAGCAAGTCACTGATCTTCACCTTCCTTCTCTAAAAATGGAGATAATAGTATTTTCTTCATGGGGTTCTGCGTAGATTAAATTAGGTAATTTACATAAAGTTCATGGCACAGTGGCTCATAGTAGGTTTTCAGTGATCAGTAACAGATATTACATTTGTTAACATCTCTATGAATCAGGGATTTGATGGACACATTCTGGGATCCAGTGTCCGTCATTTGGCTTAGGTTTCTTTAGACTGGGACAGAATTGTGATGCCTTCAGATGTATTCCACCCCAATAACAGAAGTGCTGGTGTTCTCCAAGTCTCCTTGATGACTCTCCATGCTCTGGACCACCTGTGTCGTCTGGCATCGGTGCCTGTTGCTGCAGTCCTGGCTGCCACATCAATGACAACTCTATCCTTGTGTGGGCGAGCTGTGGAGACAGATGGTTCCTTGGTACAGGGTAGGGACTGTCAGTCATGATGGGGAGAGCTGAACACGATGCCGAAGTGTGGAGTGTGGATTAGGAGCACTCCTTAAGCGGGTCCAATATCAGAAGTGAAAATGGAGCAATTCTACATAAGTTAACTTTCAGGGGATTCCTGGACCCAACTGAAAGATTGCTGAATTTTCTTAAAAAAAAAAAAGTCAAAGGAAAATGAACAACCAGATGAGGACTACCCATTTTGTCATGACTCTTTTCTAGCCATTATTCAGTTTGGTTAGGTCACTGATCATTGAAGAAATGTTGTTCCCAATGTAAAAATCTTCTTAGTATTGGTGCCAAGACTGACTGCATTTCTCCCCAGGTAGAAGGACATAGCCACCTCCCTGACATGACAGCAGAGTCTAGAAAGGAGGCACAGAGTTGCAGAGGACAGGGGGCCCTGGGAGGTTAGTCACAACAGTTCCCAGAGAGAATTTTGGAAACGGTAACTGCCTCCAACAGTGCTAATTTATTCTTGAGGGGAAAGAGTAGTTCATAGTGAAGGAAATGAGCTTTTTTTATTTCCTTTACATCAGAAGGGGTCTTTAGTCCATGTTTTCTTTTGACCATAAATTTTTCACTTCTTACTTTTCTGTATGAGTTCTGGGGATAAAGAAAAAGAAAAAACAGGGAAAGCTAAGCACATCTTCTTAAGTGAACATACAGAACCTCATCTGAGAAACTCAATTCTTACTGCTGGGTCTTCTTCTTGCAGCAGAATGAATAAATGAAACACATCCATCCCAAGCCTTAGGGAGACAAAAGTTAGTTTTATCAGAATATGTCTTTTGTGAGGATCTCAGTCACCTTGTTTTCTAGCTGTTGATCTAAAGGAAGACTTGTCCAGAGTGAGGTGGTTTTCCAAAGAACAAACAAGGATCTTGGGTAGAACCTAATTATTGAATAGGTACAGTGTTGTCCCAAGGCTGGGCTTCTATTTTTATTCTCATATGAGTTTTGCCATTCCCTATTTTGACCTTTTACAAAAATATTTTATTTCATGTAGATGCTGCCCACAGTGTGTGCATTTTTGCTTACATATACATGCACACTCATTTGGATACACATGCAAACAAGAGGAACAGGAACACAGGAAAAAGCACATTAGGTATGCACATGGCCACGTGAACTAACATAGATGTTGGCCTTCTGCCAAGGCCAGAAAAATCATTGGCAAGCTTGTCTGAGTGAAGTCTGAAGCCCTACACTTTTACACCATGTTGCATATAAAGGTATATACTAGAATAGGTAGACCTAGAGCTATTCGTATGAGTTTGAGGACTTCTTTCATCCACTTGAAATGTATTGCTGTTAGAATTCTAAAAAACAATCATTCAGCATTCAGAATTATTTTGTTCCCCCAGGAGAGATGAGAGAGAGAGAGAGATCAGACACATATAGCACTGATCCCCAAGAGCAAGACAAGAAAACAGGCAAATAGGGGGCAATGGAAACTGGCAAGGAAGAAGTGAAAGGAAGGAAGCCAGTGCTTTATTGATCTTGGGACTCCCTGCAGCACTCTCCAAATCAATAGAACAAATTGAGGCCTCAGCAATTGCATTTGTTGTGTTTATAAATGTGCCGACCCTGGGGCAAAATTTGGGGGGTATTATCAGTCTAGATTCAGCAGGAGAGACAAAACAAAATATAACACTCTCAAATGTTGGCAAAAGTACCAACAAGAAGTCTCCCTGAGACATGAGGATAAACTCATCTAAGACCTCTGCTCCCGGCTGCTATGCTCCCACCCCACCCTCTCCCTTATACTTGGTGGACAAGAATCTCAAGGACTCTGGGAAACTTCTAGAGACTCCTGAGCATTAACCCTTGAAAATACTTAGACTTATGTTGTTTTAAGGCGACATAGAACAGTACTAATAAGTGCTTATTAGGTTTGGACATCCCTTCTAAAGAATTAAGTCCAAATTCTGTACAAATTACATTAAAACATTACCTTACTAATTTCAGAAAATTATAAACAGATGCTCCATTTTCTGTACCTCAGTGGCTATCCAATTTCATAGCATTTCAAGACTTTTTAAAAGGTGGAGAGCTGCACATCATTTGTTCCTAAGATAACCTTTACAAGTCATTCTCTCACATAAGCCTCTCCCTTGCTGGTAGGCAGATGCATTATGGAGAATTTGGCAAGGTTCAATCGATAACTGAAGTAATGCAGGAATGACACTAGTGTGAATAGTGCTGGCTTAGATATTTCCTGTTTTTCAGAAGGAACAAGTACCCACTATTCCTGTCATTTTAAAGGAAAGAAACAAGGACCATTATTTCCTTGGCTTAATATTAATATTAAATGGATGCCCACAAAATGTTGTCAATGAAAATCTGTGTTTAAAGCGATAATATATTCTGGAATGCTTGGCTCCGAGTTTTCTTAAGAAACAGCTCCTAAAATAAGTGAGTTTAGAACAATATTTCTGAACATCCTCTAATCTTAAGATTCAAGGTCAAGGGGAGCCCAATAGGTGATCTGCCATGTCTTTAATTTGCCTGACAAATTAATAAATTTAAATTTGTGGCTATCACAGTTCACATCTGCATCATTCTCATTGATTGGATAAAGCTCACAGTTCACTGTTGAATGGAAGTCAAGAAAAGGTATTTGTTATAAATGTCCAGCTTCTGGGGTGCAGGCCTCAGTCACATACCAATGTTATTTTCATAGTTTTCAAAGTAGCAGCGGTGTTTTTTGTTTTTTTGTTTTTTGTTTTTTTTTCCATAAGGGATTTTTACTTTCTTTGTGGTCAGAAAACCAACCCACTGGATGATCAAAAAGATTAAAATCTATCAAAGAAAGACATTATGTAAAGTTAAGTTATTTAAAAATTGACACCGAGTTGTGAGTTTGTTTTTATTTGCTGTTTTTCTTTTAGAAGATAACTTTTCTCAAAGATAAACAGCTAAAAATGTCCATGTCAGCAATGAGGTTTCCTTGGGTCCGTTTGTATTTCAAATATGGCTAGCGATAGCATGGAATACATAAATAAACAAATAAAAAGAATCTGCTTTTTCTAACTTGATGGGCAAAAGAGATGGTGGAAGAGCAATAATGGATGATTTATAAGGTAACCTAGGATATACCTTGGAGCCTTCCTACCCAAGCTGTGATCTGCCGGCCGGTAGCATGGGTATCACCAGGGAGCTTGTCAGATATGTAGAGTTTCAGGCCTCTCCAGAGACCTCATGAATCCAAATCTGCATTTTTAACAAGAAGAATCCCTGGGTGTCTTTCTTGCATATTCAATTTGTGAGAATTTAATTCTACGGTTAATGTTACCTGCAAGAAAAGCAAATATTTTCATATGGTAAATAAACTTGAATCATTTACTACCTTGAAATATCTAATGGTATATCTGATGGGTCAGGGGAGTGGGGAGAGAATGAACATTCCTAGGTTAACTTATGACTGTACTAGGCAGTTAGCAGAGCACATTTTGAAAAAGAGTTGACTTCCTCTTGTTCTAACTTTGCATAAATCTGCGCAGTAGCCATTAGTAGCTGATGGTTTTAGGCATACAGTTGATAGACATTTACTTCTTTATTATGTGTAAACATTCAATGACTGAAAACAGAGAGTCTGAGATTCTAAATTAGCATAAAATCCAAGTCAGCTCAAGGCTCTGGAGACGATCAGTAAATGATCTCAACTGAGGTAAAAATATCTGCAGAGGTGCAAAAATTAAATACTAACAATAAGATAAGAAAACAGTCTATACTGGTACAGTTCCTTAGCCAAATTTAACTCCGTTTCACCAATTTTTTTGTCAAGTTTGGACTATAAGTGAATATCAAAACCACACAATACTGTAAGCAAAATTAATTAATAGTTATTGAGCATACACTATGCTTGTGATATGGGTCTAATGCTAAGCTTCAAGGTCTCTTTTTTTATTTTAAATCTCACAGCAACCCACATGAGAAACGAATTCACATTTCCATTTCACTAATGAGAAAATTGTGGTTTAACAAGGATAAAATAATTGCCCAAGATTACAAAGCTAGTACGTAGAAGAACTGGGGTTTAAAATTAGTTTAATCTGACTCTGTAGTCTCTCCCAATTATGGCATGGTGCTAAGTGTAAAAGTAAGTTATATACTTAGTAAAATATACACAATTATTACAATGCTCTGATTTATTCTAAACCAAATGGTTCTTTTGTCTTTACACAGTCTTGGGTTAAAAGGAACTCTGTATATTGTTAAATACAGACAGCTGAACAGGGTGGGCCATATGTGATGATTTCAGTGAACAGTCCGGCAGTCAGCAAAACAGATACATGGCATCCGTTATAACATTCTGCCTGAATCAGGCTGGTTTACAATTGGGTGTGCCACCCTCCAATTACAAAAGTGTGTTCTCCAGCACAATTTCAAAGGATCATTAAAATTCACCACATCAATTTTACCCCCCTTTTAATTATGAATTTTCAGAGGAATGACCCTGAGGAATTGGGAGATGGAACAGTAAGAGATCTTGTCACGTGTAGCCCACAAGAAGTATGTACTGGCCCAAGAAATAGTTAATAATGTAAAGGTGATGAAAACATTTGTGACACGTGTGGTAGTGTGATACACTAACTGGAGGCTTGATTAATGCCATATTTTTGGCTTCATGCCATAAATGACCAGTGGAGATAGCTCTGGGCTTTCCACTTTCACTTTAGTCAGGACTGCTTGGCTTTTATTTGGTTCATTTATTAGGATTCCATGAAAAACTTGATGCTGTTGTTGTTCAAAGGGCTCTACTGCTTTTTTAAAAATTGAGAATGCTTGTGCTATAAATAAAAACTTCTCATGTCATGGACGAAGACACTAAAAGAGATTCAGAACACATGATTCTACTTCATGTGTGCCTGCTGTATCCTAGGCACTGTGCCCAAGATTGTCACAGGATGTCTCACTTCTTTGTCTATACACTAAGAAACAAAATCTAAAAGATGAATTAACTTGCATAGGCTATTCAAGTAGTTAAGACAAACTGAAGGCTAGAGGCCAGGTTTATTGACCAACACATTCCACGCTTTTCCCAAAATATCTTATTGCTGGCATAAAGGTAAGACACCTTGGTGTTCCCATCTGAGTCCCAAGTTGGATAACTAGAATCTGTTTTCATATTCTGTTCTCTTTACATAAAAATTATAATATTGACCATCCATAGGGTTTAATGCTGAACACTTTTTCCAATAATAAATACAGAAGACACAGAGTCACATTTGTCTATTTTTCCTTCTTCTGGCTGACACCACCAATAGGCAGAATGGTTAGTTGATATTCAAGTTGCCATTTTGAGTCTGGGACATTTTTTTCTCAGTCCAAATGCATACAGATATACTATGGGGTAGGAAATTCTTATTATTTCACTAGACCAACTCCATAAGAAAATGGGTAATAAAAAGTATCTTATCTTCTCCATATAATTAAAACAGAAAATGCTAACAAAGCTACTTTGCTAATTTACCTTGTATATGAGAAATAAAACATCATGTGAATGAACTTAAAATGCAGTCAAACTTGATCCATAAGCCTGAAGTTAAAATGGATTTATTTTCTTCACACTGTATTTCTTCATAATTTTTTTCCCACTGAAATAGAAAGAAGATCAAGGTAAGAAAACAGAGAGAGTAGAAAGTGTCCTACATGGCTGCTACATGAGGTAGCAATTAATTCTGAAATACAAGTTGATGAGGAAGTATGATCCAGTCACTGTCATAAAGTGAATAGTGATCAAAATAATTATAAGCCAGTAAATTTCTGACACATTTTCTTTCCTTAGTGGTGCCATGTAGTTTAAAGGGATAGGCTATTAAGAGAGAAATGAAAAAGAAAGTAAAAGTTCTGTAATAGATAAAAATACTGAAATATAGACTTAATGTTTAGGATTCCTTTTCTTTCAAGTTCCAGAATATTTAGTAGTCTGGGCCCCCTCAAAAAAATGGTTGGTTGGCTAATTTCTAACTGCTCCATCTACCTGATTTCACCAAAGAGTTAGACATATATTTGTAAACACATAGGCCTTATATTCTACCCAGGGGAGAAAAGAGAACAGATACAGGAGAAGGACAATGACATCAATCGATGACATTTAGAAAAGTAAGCAATGACCAGCTCTTCCTTTCCTGAAAAAATAACACATGCTCAGCAACTAAAACTTTAATTTGACCCTTTCTCTACAATGACAATGACAAAGTGTGTTACACTTCATGGAAGCTTCCAAAGGCAGCAGTAATTGCTATTTCAAATAAGAAAATAGACAATCATGAAGAGAAAGCGTTTTTCCTTGATGTAGATCTTATTCACAATTTCAGTAGGAGAAAAATTACACAAAAAGTTAGGTGAAGCAGGAATATGTGTTAGTGTAATCGATACAATAGATAGCCAAACTGTCAATTGATTGAGATTTTATTATTTGCCAATATTTGTTAGTGGGCTCTGTTGCCTCAAGTGTCTAGTGTTTCCCAATTGAAAAATAGTCTTTTAGAGGATTTTAATTTACTCTTCAACCATTAGTAAAATAGGGAAACATGGAATGTTCCAGTAGGAAGAAATCCTTAAGGCCATCTTATCCAATTTCCTCATTATCACAGATAGAGTAACTGAATCCCAGAGAAGTTAGATAACTGCCTGAGGTCAGGCAGTACTCTTCACACTCCTTTGCTCATTTTTTTTCTACCTTTGGCCTATGTCTTATGCTATTATTATATAAGTAGTTTATAAAAGATTCAAATTGGAAGAAATATTGAAGATTACTTTGTCCTTTTCCTCTTCTCAGCAAGCAGCTATCTAGCCATGTTTGAATACCTCCAGTGACAATAATTCACTATCAAAATATTCCAGGGCAGTTTTTACTAATGTATTAAATAACTTCTAAGACACTTTAACTTTTTTTAAGTAAAAGCTCATTCCCAAAAGTAATCAGATGATTTATTGCCAAACTATTTTTAACTCTTTGATTAAAGGGTTTTTAAAAGGATTAAAAACAGAAGCAGTGAATATTGTGGCTAATATAAAATTGGAGAATCCAGGTAAACAGCTCAGTTTTAATATGACATTGAAAGAACTCTTACCAACTTAAAAGAGATGATTTACTTGCCTAAAGAATGACTTGGGCACAAGGGAAAAAGGGCTACGTTAATAAAATTATTTAAGTTTCCAATTTTTTCTTATTCCTATTCATTATTACTAGTTTGTGCCCTTCCTGAATGAACTATGGAAAGACCAACTGCCTTTACAATAGATTAATATTGAGTTTTTAAAAGTTGAGTTTAGTTGTTTTTTTTAAGAGACTTGTGATCTTTTGGAGGGCAGGGAAAGCATAATGATACATAATGAAAAATACTGTTACCATCCTGGCAAATTTTCTATGTGAAATTGCAGCAGAATCCATCAATTATAGTAAATGACCAATAAAAATGTTCAATCAAAAACTCATTTTAAGATACATTGTTAATGAACTGTATATAATGATGCTTAATCAAAACCCGACAGGATCGCATGGGAGGAAAGTTCCACAGGACCTTCAGAGCACTATTGTTCTGAACAAAAGATAACAATAAAACTGTATAATTAATAGCCTATGGTCACGTGGCACTCTCTGGGGAAACTCAATTTCATAACAAGCTTCACTGTTTTTTCAAACACAGGGATTGTGTTTCATAATATCACTAATGCCATCAGCAAGAAGGCACCATTTTTCAGGCTATTTTTATCTGACAAGGAGTTTTTTATTGTTGTTCCTTTTTAACTAAGATGCAAAAATCAGTGAATGAAGTTGCTGACCACAAAGATAGGGAGAAAAATCTGCTTATTTTATATCTTCACAATCTGTAAATGGCATACTGTTTAAAAATATATTCCAATAGAATATCCGTATTAAATATGTCCATATGGAACATTTATCTTTTTCTCAGGTGACAATGTAACAGTGATAGATAACACATGCTGAGATACAGCCCTCAAGGTGCAAATGAAAATATTCATGGAAAAGTTTAGAATGAGAAACACAGTCAGTTGTAAAAGCAACCTTGTTAAATCAAACTTTACTTGATAAGCTGTATTAAACTTAGTATGCCAGTTTAGATAGCTATCAATCCTCAGAGTTCAGTGTGTCTATTATTAGCAACAGTACTTTGCAGTTAATATACATGCAGCCCATGTATGCACCCCCAAATATAATTAGATGCCAATTTTATTGAAAGGAAAATGAAACAATTAAGATGCTTACCAAAACCACATTGGGAGGTGTGAGGCCTGTTTATGAAGGGTGTGAATCAGAAATGGGTGTTACAGTACTTTACTGCTAAAAATCTGGGTTAAGGCCATTGGCTCAAACGCTGATATATAGTTTATTTTTTATAAATATGAATACTGAGTATAAGAAACTTATCTCTATGCATGCAAACTAAATGGATTAATGTTCCCTATATTTTAGCTAGATCTAAATACAGAATTAAGAACACAGTAATGCTAATATATGTTTTCAAGCCAATCAGTGTCCTGTGGAAGTTATCCAACAACTCCTCCTATGTCAGATGGCTTCTTGACCCAGCTGATAGGAAAACCATAGTTGAGAAATGGAGAAACATTTTACTTTCCCATTAGGGCTAATAAGCGATGTGGTTGCTATCAATCTCAGAATGATCAGTCATGAAAACATTAATACTGGGTATAAGTAAGCACTTATTCAAAAACATCCCACACTGAACACAGAAAGTCATGTACAAAGGCAATTCCAGTGATTGAGAATTGTCAAAACAAAAAAATTAAAATAAAAAACAAAGAAAAAAGTGAGAATCCGTTTATTCCTTCAGGGAGATCCTGATATATATCTATATTTACATCTAGATAGAAGATAGGTA
>PVKP010003291.1:0-89493 GCA_004027715.1 Plecturocebus donacophilus
GGCCGAGGCGAGCAGATCACCTGAGGTCAGGAGTTCGAGACCCGCCTGGCCAACATGGTGAAACCCCCATCTCTACTAAAAACACAAAAATTAGCTGGGCGTGGTGGCGCATGCTTGTAATCCCAGCTGCTTGAGAGGCTGAGGCAGGAGAATCACTTGAACCTGGGAGGCAGAGGCTGCAGTGAGCTGAGATTGTGCCATTGTACTCCAGCCTGGGCAACTCTATCTCAAAAAAAAAAAAAAAAAAAAAAAAAAAAAAAAAGCAGCTGCAAACCCTGCAAAGATTGTGGTGTCTCCTACATAGAACAACAACAAAAGCCGTGAACACTTGGGTAGCAATGAACTGAATTCCTAGAGGTCAGACATCATCTGAACTATCTGCCTGTACTTGTAGTTCTCAAAGTGGGTTCCCCACACCAGCAACATCTGCATCCCCTGGGAACTTACAAGACATGCAGATTCTGAGGCCCCGCCCCAGATCTGCTGAATCAGAAACCCTGGGGATCTGTATTGCAGCACACCCTCCGGCTGCTGCTCTCACTCACACGCTCAGCTTTGCAAACCTGTATGAACTCATTTAATCTTGAAGACAGCCCTGTTAGATACAGAGAGGAGAAGCTGCCTGTCCCAGGCCAGGCTATCCCTCCATGGGGATGCCAGCACTCAGACACGGGCACGTGGCTCCAGAGAAGGAATATTAAATTTTCCCCAAAAATGTATGTTTTTCTATTTTTCTTATGCTCATTCCACCCGTTGGATAACCCAGCACTGGGCAGTGAGATGCAGATGCAGAGAACAAAACAGGCCTTGTGCTTGAACCCAGGGCTTCCTGAATCAGGATGCTTTCCAGTGTCCCCTGCCTCTCCTGATGAATTAGTTCAGTGGCCCCCAACCTTCCTGGCACCAGGGATGGGTTTCATGGAAGACAGTTTTTCCATGGACAAGGGCCAAGTCGGGGAGGGAGGTGGTTTCAGGATGATTCGAGTGCATTATAGTTATTGCATACTTTATTTCTATCATTGCATTGTAATAGATAACGAAATAATTGTACAACTCACCATTATGTAGAATCAGTGGGAGACCTCAGCTTGTTTTCCTGCAACTAAACAGTCTTATCTTGGCCAGGCGTGGTGGCTCATGCCTGTAACCCCAGCACTTTGGGAGGCCAAGGTGGAAGGATCATGAGGTCAGGAGTTAAAGACCACCAGTCTGGCCAACATAGTGAAACCCCGTCTCTACTAAAAACACAAAAAATTAGCCCAGTGTGGAGGTGTGTGCTTGTAATCCCAGCTACTTGGAAGGCTGAGGCAGGAGAATTGCTTGAACCTGGGAGGCAGAGATTGCAGTGAGCCAAGATTATGCCATTGCACTCCCATCTAGGCTACAGTGCGAGACTCTGTCTAAAAAAAAGTCTCATCTAGGGGTGATGGGAGACAGTGACAGATGACATTGGATTCTCATGAGGAATGAGCAATCTAGACCCCTCACATGTGCAGTTCGCAACAGGGTTCATGCTCCTATGAGAATCTAATACCAGCATGGTGCCTCATGCCTATAATCCTAGCATTTGGGGAGGCTGAGGTGGGCAGATCATCTGAGGTCCGGAGTTCGAGACCAGCCTGGCCATCTGAAGTCAGGAGTTTGAGACCAGCCTGGCCAACATGGTAAAACCCCATCTCTACTAAAAATACAAAAATTAATGGGTATTTGGGTTAGTTCCAAGTTTTTGCTATTGTGAATAGCACTGCAATTAACATGTGTGTGCATGTGTCTTTATAGTAGAATAATTTATAACCCTTTGGGTATATACCCAGTAATGGGATTGTTGGGTCAAATGGTATTTCTGGTTCTAGATTCTTAAGGAATTGCCATACTGTCTTCCACAATGGTTGAACTAATTTGCACTCCCACCAACAATGTAAAAGCATTCCTATATCTTCACATCCTCTCCAGCATCTGTTGTTTCCTGACTTTCTAATGATCACCATTCTAACTAGCATGAGATGGTATCTCACTGTGGTTTTGATTTGCATTTCTCTAATGACCAGTGATGATGAGCTTTTTAAAAATAAGTTTGTTGACCACATAAATGTCTTCTTTTGAGAAGTGTCTGCTGATATCCTTCACCCACTTTTTGATGAGGTTGTTTTTCTCTTGTAAATTTAAGTTCCTTGTAGATTCTGGAAACCATCCCCCACTTGGCCCCTGTCTGTGGAAGAATTGTCTTATATGAAACCCATCCCTGGTGCCAGGAAGGTTGAGGACCACTGAACTAATTCATCAGGAGGGGCAAGGGACACTGGAAAGCATCCTGATTCAGGAAGCCCTGGGTTCAAGTCTAAGACCAGTTTTATTTTTCTCTGTCAGATGGATAGATTGCAAAAATTTTCTTCCATTCTGTAGATTGCCTGTAGTAGACTGGATAAAGAAAATGTGGCACATATACACCATGGAATAGTATGCAGCCATAAAAAAGGATGAGTTCATGTCCTTTGCAGGGACATGGATGAAGCTGGAAACCATCATTCTCAGCAAACTAACACAGGAACAGAAAACCAAACACCGCATGTTCTCACTCATAAGTGGGAGTTGAACAATGAGAACACATGGACACAGGGAGGGGAACATCACACTCCGGGGCCTGTTGCCGGGTGAGGAGCTAGGGGAGGGAGAGTATTAGGAGAAATACCTAATGTAGATGACAGGTTGATGGGTGCAGCAAACCACCACGGCACATGTATACCTATGTAACAAACCTGCACATTCCGTACATATATCCCAGAACTTAAAGTATAATAAACAAATTAATTTTAAAAAATACAAAAATTAGCCAGGCATGGTGGCATGCACCTGTAATCCCAGCTTCTCAGGAGTCTGAAGCAGGAGGATCTCTTGAACCTGGGAGGTGCAGGTTGCCGTGAGCCGAGATTGTGCCACCGCACTCCAGCCTGGCTAGTAAGAGCAAAACTGTCTCAAAAAAAAAGACTCTAATGCCGCTGCTGATCTGACAGGAGGTGGAGCTTAGGCGGTCACATGAGCGATGGGGAGTGGGTGCAAATACAGATGAAGCTTCACTTGCTCACTCACCTGCTACTCACCTCCTGCTGTGCGGCCCAGTTCCTAGCAGGCCACGGGTGGGGGAACCCTGAATTAGTTAATTTCATGATTACTGATGATGATCTAAATCTGTAGTTGCCCCAGAGCTGCTGACTCAAGTCGCCTAAGATGGTGCCTGGGGACCTGAATTTTAGCAGCTTGTCCTCAGAAGATTCGAATGCAGCCGGTTCCTATCACCATCAAATTATAAGACACTTGGCTTCCTGTATCGGAGGCTTTTTCCCTGGCAGGAGCGTTGCTTTTGCAGAGGTCTTGGATACACCCATGAGGACAGCAGCCTAGCTTTACACTTACAGGCACCCAATCCTGCCTCTGGCATCTCACCAACTTTATAACCTGGAACGAATTCCTGAAGCCACCCAGACCTCAGTGTCCTCATCTGTACAATGGGGCATTAGTCATCCTTGTCTCATAAAGGTCTTGGTGAGGATTAGATGAGTGAGCATGTGAGTTTGGCCTACATTGAAGCACTCCATAAAGTTTCCTTTTAGGATGAGAACAGGCCGTTTTAGAATTTTCCAAAGGTTACTTATTCAGGTATCCTTAGGTGATGATTGGGAAGCTGCCATTTCTTGAGAGCCTCCTAGGTGACAGATGGAGAGTGTTCCTGGCGTGACCCTTGACCCTATCCTTGAGGCTTTCTTGCCCATCCCCCGCCTTGAGTGTGTTTCACAGCTCGTGGATCAGGATGGGGAAGGGGCTCTGTCACTGAATACCTTCGGCCCTTGCCCACATCTGGTGCCTGTGAAGACAATGAGGGACAGCAAAGAAATGGGGACAAGACCAGGCTATCTTTGGCTTCACAGAGACCCAAGGAGATGCAGTGGAACTTGCTCTCTGGTTACGTTCCTTGGGATCCACCTGAGCATCTGTAGTAAAGCAGGGATTTAGCCAAGACCTGCACCTCGGAGCGGTCAGCTGTGCAGAGCCCCTCGCTGCTCCCTGAGCCAGCTTATAGCCCGGCTTTCGTCCCTCCACATTAGTTGGTTCCACTTAGTGCTTTTATGGGTGACCCTGATGGGTTTTGTGAGATGCTGTATGAACTGTGCAGTCCATAGAGCAATGCTCTTCACTGTCAGGAAACCCCAGGGAAGAGCAGGGAATTCCAGATGGGAAGGTGTGTGAATGCAGGCCTTCATGTTGTCACGTACAGTCAGTGGATCGTGATTCCACTGGGGAAGCGTTCGCCCTTCGAGTCAGGGCCGAGCTGAGGGTTCTCTGTCCTCTAGTATTTCCCTTTGTCATAGTCATTGGCTCAAAGTGGAGAATGAGAGAAAAAGGAGCTTGTTTCAGACCGGAGACCTCACTGACTAAACAATAATGCTAAGGCCTTTTATAAAGCAGGGGGTGCAAACTACCCACACCCTGTTTCCATGTGGCGGATGATGGTTTTTTTTTTTGTAACACCATTATTGTATGATTCTTCTTATAAGCAGAATTGTCCAATATTTGTCCTTGTGTGTCTGCCTTATTTTACATAGTATAACATTTTTAAGATTCATCCGTGTTGTGGCATGTATCAAAATCTCATTCATGTTTATGGGTAAATAATATTCCATTGTGTGTATACATATTTTGTTTATCCATCTTCTGATGAACATTGGGGTAGTTCTACCTTTTGGCTATTGTGAATAATGTTTTTGAAAAATTTGAATAATTTGGAAATTATTGGGAATAATTTTGCGACAGTTGGGAAAAATCAAAAGAGGCATATCTGCCTATTTCATAACGTGATAATTATAGGAAATTCAAATGTGGGGGAGTATAAAGCTTTATTGGAACACAGCCACGCCCATTCGTTTCTGTATCGTCTCACTGCTTTCATGCTGCAGTGACAGACTGCATGTGACCTGCAAAGCCCAACTTTTTATCACCAGCCCTTTAGAGAAAAAGTTGGCCAGCCCCTCTCATAAAGTATCTTTTAAAAAATTTATTTATTTATTTATTTATTTTGAGACAGAGTCTCTCTCTGTCATCAGGCTGGAGTACAGTGGCATGATCTCAGCTCACTACAACCTCCACCTCCTGGGTTCAAGTGATTCTCCTGCCTCAGCCTCCTGAGTAGCTGGGATGACAGGTGTCTGCCACCACGCCCGGCTAATTTTTGTATTTTTACTAGACACAGAGTTTCACCATATTGGCCAGGCTGGTCTCAAACTCCTGACCTCATGATCCGCCTGCCGCAGCCTCCCAAAGTGCAGGGATTACAGGCGTGAGCCACCACACCCGGCCCATAAAGTGTCTTTTTTGATCAGAGAGTTTGCACTTCATTGATGGACTGCATTATTTTTTTTTTTTAACTTGTTATGTCAATGCTTATTGCAGCATTATTCACAATAGCTAAAAGGTAGAAATATCCCAGTGTTCATCAGAAGATGGATGAATAAACAAAATGTGTATCATACAATGGAATATTGTTTGGTGATAAAAATGAATGGAATTCTGATACATGCCACAACATGGATGAATCTTAAAAGCATTCTACTATGTGAAACAAGGCACACACAAAAGGACAAATATTGTATGGTTCTGCCATCTATAGTAGGCAAATTAATAGACAGTAGATTGAGCGAAGTGCAGTAGCTCATGCCTATAATCCCAGCACTTTGAAAGACCCAAGGTGGGAGGACTGCTTGAGGCCAGGAGCTCAAGACCAGAATGGGAAATATAGAGAGACCACATATCTACCAAAAACAAAATCAGCCAGGTGCAGTTAACATGCGCCTATAGTCCCAGCTACCCAAGGAGGCTGAGGTGGGAGCACTGCTTGAGCCCAGAATTTCCAGGCTGCAGTGAGCTATGGTCACACCATTGCACTCCTACCTGGATGATGCAATGAGACCTTGTCTCAAAAATAAAAAGAAAGATTTGAGGTTACCTCTGGCTGGGAGAGATACAGGAATGAAGTTATTGCTTAACAGTTACAGAGTTTCAGTTTGGGCTATGGAGAACATTTTGGAAATAGTCGAAATCATTTCACAACATTGTGAATGTAATTAATGCCTCTGAATTGTACATTTAAAATGTTTACAATGGCAAATTGTGTTATATACATCCTACCACAATAAAAAAGCTTTAGACTATGCACATTTTATTTTATTTCTGGGGGAAGATTGGCTTTACTTCTGGGGGAAAATTCATAAGAATTTTAAAGATATTCTTACAGAGTAAAAAGCACGATTGTTTACCTGCTTTTGAGCACCTGTACTTACGAGCTGGTCATGCATTTACAGAGCTTTAGATCCTGAAATACACTCATCTACCATTCTGCCAAGGTTGAAGTGTGTTTATCAAGGCAGAAAAAGAACAGGCTTTAATAGCTATCTTCTAACAAGATAAAGAGAAGAAAAATATAAGATATAGGCTCTTGTTAACCTTTTATTTTGAGAGGTTCTTTTGAGAGGTTATCTCAGCAAATAATCTAAACAAGTGAGGGAGAGACTATTACCTGTTGACAGTAGTTAGATGACTATACAATCATTAGTGAAAAGGATGGAGGAAGCAGCTGAAAGCAGCTGTCTGACAGACCCCTGGACAATCTCCTTCCTGGACAGACCCCTCCACAAAGAAGACTGGAAGCCTCTATTCTAGAGAATCTGACCAAACCAAAATATTCATGTGAAGGAGGGGACTCCCAAAAAAGCCCATTCAGATAACCCCAAAGACAACCCCTTCCCACAAGGCCAAGCTTTCCAGGCTTTTTAGGATGGACTGCATTCTTACCACATGTCCTTGACATGTTCTAATTCCTTCTGTCCTCACAGTAACCCTAGTGCCATTTTACTGATGGGGAAACACGGGCAGAGTCTCATGTAATTTGCCTTGTGTCGCTCAGCCGGGAAAGGGCAGAACTAGGATGCAAACACAGCGAGTCTGAAGCCAAGGTGTCCACTCTTGAGCACTCTGACATGCTGCCTCTCATTATGAGGTCCTGCAATACTTTATCCTTGGAGCAAGCATGGTGAGGTTCCTAGATCTTACCCTGCAAGGGCTCCAGTCTGTCCCTGAGAATTAAGGTCCGGAGAGAACGATGCTTTCTCAGACCCTGGGGGAACATTCCTTCCTGATTTGCTAGTAAGTGGCGGAGCTGGGACCCAGACCCACTTGGCTATAAGTTCATCTTCATTCCCCTCACCCTCCAAGATGGTGGGCCTCCCTCTTGTGCAGGGGACTCTCAGATGCCCACTCTTGGGCACAGCAAGGAACCCAGATGCTCAGGCCTCATGGATTGCAAGGCCCCAGCAAGTGACATCCCTATTAGCCAGGGAGAAGGCCCTGGCTATTGTTCTGTTTGCTTTCCTTTGTGATGTATTGTTACACAGGAAATTTATTTCTTAACAATTTCACTTACAGCCCTTAAGACAAAATGGGGCTCTGGAGAATGGCATCATTAGCATTGATAAACACTCTACAATACCATCATGAGCAAATGGAAATGTCTAATGAAAAGAAAAGAAGCACTGCCGAGTAATTAAAGAGGCTGCTGGGCTTTTATTATTATTTTTGAGCAATTATGACTAAAAGCCCTAATCGTGCAGCACCCATTTTCCCATCCATTTTGAACTCGATTATTTAAGGAAAAAACATCGTCATCATCATTGTCAGCCCCAGGCCAACAGTCAGGATGCCCAAAGGCAGTGGGCTAAGGGTGTCCAGTCCCAAGGTCCCGTGACCTGTCCCCAGTCCTAAAAGTCTTGCTCCAGGGCCCGCCCTTGGAACCTTTTTGGTTCCCCTCCTCTCTTTTTCTCCCATCCTCTCTTTCCCTTACCAGGAAAGGTTTTGCTTCTGGGTCAGCATGAAACCTTCTCCATTTATCTTTAATCTCTTGCCATTAAGCCCATCCGTTTACAAAAGAGCTGCCTGAAGCCACCATAATCTTTGCAGGGCACACACAGTAGATGTGGCTCAGAGACCAGAGAAGTTGAGAAGCTCAAAAGGGGACACACAGCTAGTGAGTAGCAGAGCCTGGACTGGAACCTCGGTCCTTGGACTGTGCTGGGAGCATGAAGATGACGCCCTCTGCTGCACAGTGCCTGAGTGAGTCTCGGGCCTGCTTGGCATCTTAAACAAAGTGCCTTAACGTTGCTCTGTTTTCATGTCCTGGTCTGTAAGAGGAGGACGATGATGGTACAACTAACCAAATGGGGGGAGGGGGTTGGGGGGTGAGGAGCATTCAGTGAGATCACATACCTTAGTTAGTTACACAGAGCACATGGTCAGGGCTCACGGAGTGACAGACTTGGTGGCCACGGTTCCTAAATGGTGCGGCTGAGCCACCCTGAGGTGCTCCGGTGAAGTCACAGGGGTGCTGAGGGGTAGTCTGAAGTTTCAAGGAAAACACAGCAACGTCTGTCGGACCCTGGGTGAACTACTAGCTCAAGATAGTCAGTTTCAACATTCCATTCCGCTACATTCCCTTGGATGACAGCATTTCTTTGTGAAACTGGGTATTGGCAGTTGCTGTGATTAAAAAGCAAGTACTATCAAGACCAGTGCGGGAAACGAGGGTGATGGAGTCCAGTCCAAGTTCAAGGTTGGAGGATTGGTGCAGTAGGCACACGTGTTCTAAGTACTTGTGATTATTTAAGAACAAAATGAAGTCCAGGTGCAATGGCTCACACCTATAATCCCAGCACTTTGGTAGGCTGAGGCAGGTGTATTGCTTGAGCTCAGGAGCTCAAGACCAGCCTGGACAATATGGTGAAACCCCATCTCTATAAAAAATATATAAATTAGCCGGGTATGGTGGCACGTGCCTGTAGTCCCAGCTACTAGGGAGGCTGAGGTCAGAGCATCTCTTGAGCGCAGAGGTTGCAGTGAGCCAAGATTGCCCCACTGCACTCCAGCCTGAATGACAGAGCGAGACCCTGTCTCAAACAAAAAAGAACAAAATGAAACTGGTGTTTTTTCTTTCAATATATGTGTGTATTTTTTCAATTGGCTATTAACGTTGTTAGAACATAAATACTTAGTAAGTGGCCTGGCCCTAACTATTTGATAAACGAAATGGTTAGGGATTTCTTTTGGCCCTAGGGTGCCATGAGAAAAATGACTGAGACTCTAAGAGTGCCACAAACTGAGAAAATATCAGGACATCTGCCCTGTGGCACACTCGGTGACTCATAATGTTCTCTGCAAACTCGGTTAACCAATGCGTATTTTCTGAATGAACAAGGAAGTGGAAGCGTATCTTCCCTCCTTCCCCTGTGTTCACAGAGCAAGAAGAAGGGTTTGCTGCATGAGATTTGGGAATAAAAGTGGAGCCCCATCTTCAAAAAACGTAGCTCCCACCGGGTGTGATGGCTCATGCCTGTAATCCCAGCATTTTGGGGGCCTGAGGCAGGTGGATTACAAGGTCAAGAGATCGAGGCCATGCTAGCCAACACGGTGAAACCCCGTCTCTACTAAAAATACAAAAATTAGCGGGGTGTGGTGGCAGGTGTCTGTAATCCCAGCTACTCGGGAGGCTGAGGCAGGAGAATCGCTTGAACCCGGGAGGCGGATGTTGCAGTGAGTCAAGATCACACCACTGCACTCCAGCCTGGTGACAGAATGAGACTCTCTCAAAAAACAAAACAAAACAAAAATGTAGCTCCAAACAGCTCCCCGGGTGGTTCAGACATGAAACCACTTTCTGAGAAGACAGCTGGGCTGAGTGTTTCTCGGGGAGGTGTGGCTGCAAAGCCCATCAGCTCTGATTTCAGCTCCAGACTTTCTGAAAGAGGGACTTTCTGCCCACTGCCCCAGGCGTGGTAATTAAGCAGTCTCAGTGACTGCAGGATTCTCGCATGTTCTGGCAGCCTGTGCTTGGAGTTACCGTGAAAGCAAGCCGGGACAAGTCCCAGAGAAACTTAGCTGGTGAAGAGGAAATGGCATTTATTTCAAATACACAACCCAGAGTTTGAAGTTGATGAAATGACAGAGAAGTTCTTTCCCGTTGCCCCACCCCCATGCAATATTGATTTTTAAATCTTCCAGCAGCGGCAATACTTCAGCAGTAGTTGAATTAATGACAATAGCAGTGCAGCCTGTGCTGTAGGGTGGGACTTGGAACCTTCAGACTCAGGCAGAGATGCTCCTTGGGAGGTGTCCGGATGACCTCTCTTTAGAAGTGTTGGGGAGTTCTGGAAGTTTTCATACAAGAAGCACTTCAAATGTTGGGGGCCCCCTGTTCTCCCAGGGAGCCTTTGATATTCAGGGTGGGGACTCGGGGGACATAGCAGCTTCCTGGATGAGTCTGAGTCATCGGATCCCTGCTTAGGAATCTTAACCTCAGTGCCCTAACCTTGCTAAGGCAGGTTACTCAGATCTGAACCACCTGTGAGTGGTCTGGGGGCTACATTTTTGAAGAGGAGACGCCACTTTTATTCTCAGGGGTTTAGCCCCCATCAGCTTCTCCAGATGGAACCTCCCTCCTTGTCCACTCTGCAGGCCAAGTCCCAGCCAGTCCAGACTGCTGTGGGTTCCTGGCACACATAGGGCTGCGCACAGCTCCTGCCTTGGCTCTGGCCCTTCCCTCTGCCCAGGATGCCCTTCATCTGGACATCTGCACCTAACAGGTTCAACTCAAGGGTTCCCTCCTGCCTGGTGAGCAGTGGGAATCACAGTCCAAGGAACTTTGGTCTCGGAAGTATCTGAGTTCCAGTGCTGACTAAGCCCTCACGCCTGCCCAGCTACCTTATCCTCACCCGCGGAATGAGGATAAAGCAGCACCTGAAGCACTCTGGGATCTGTGTAGACTGCAGATGAGGACTCCGCGGGTCTGGGGCGGCCAGAGGGTCTGCGTTTCTCTAACACGCTCCCCGGTGATGCGGATGCTGCTGGTCCAAAGTCCACACTTTGACCAGCAAAGGCCGATCTTATTGTGTGATATGTGATGTGGCATGTACACGACACGTAACGTACACAGGACTTGCCAGGTTCATGCAAGCCCACCGTGGTAGCTCTTCCTGTGTGTAATGGGAGGCTTCCAGGAAACACCAGTCTCCTTCATGAAACAGACTGGGCTGTGTGTCCCACGCCTCTCACTGGCGGAGGTTAGAGGCGCACCTCTAGTTCCATCTCCTTTTCAACCCATGCCCCACCCCTACCATGGCCTTCCAATCTCTCTGTAGGTTGTAAAGTTCCTGGGGCCAGAAACATTCAGGAGGCAGGAGGTGCGCCTTGTGCGAAGAGGCGCATCTTGGTTTTGGGGAGACCAGGATGCTAAATGGTCATGCTGTTGTTTTCGGAGACACGTTTATTTTTTAAGAGAACACAAGAGAGGTATAGGAGTTCCTTCTTCTTCCAGCCAGCTCCGCCCTGGTTTCCAGCCACCTTGGGTGTTTAGGTTGGACCCTGAAACCACCCCCCTCCACAAGGCAGGGTGTCAAAGCTTTTCTGGTAGCCAAGCTCAGAAAGAACGTGCCAAACCCCACACACCTAACGGCCATTTTCACATGGCAGCTCCCCTGATTGAGATCTATATACCCAAACATCAGCGAAGCCGCAGTGAGGAGCAGCAGGAGACATGCGAGCTACTTATCAGTTTCCACTCCTCCCAAAGCAGCATGCTGGGTAATAGCCATGCTTGCACCAAGAAGGAGAAATGTCCACAGTATTCCGAGAAGCGCCATCCCTGGCCCTGTGTTTGGTAAGCTGTAAAAGGAACTTGCTGCTAAATAACCACTTCACCCCAGAGTCTTTGTAAGTTTCAGGTTTGAGCTTGAGGTTGCTGGCCATCTCCACCAGTGGCCCTAGAAGAATAAAAGCTTTGGGGGGAATGTGGAGCCATGGCAGGTAGATGAGTTACCTCCAACGAATAAGCATTGTGGGACAGCTGGTGGAAAGGCACACTGGAGATGAGACAGTCCCTCAGTCCACATGCAGCCAGCCATTGTTAGTTTTATTACCTCCAGTGGATGAGGCCAGGTGAAAAACAGAAATTGCCCACAGTCTCAAGAGAGAAGAAATGGAGTGTGTTTCCTGTACATCTGTATTCTCAAACTTCCATGTGGCCAAAAATGGGAAGAGGGGTACTCATTAAAAATACAGGTTCCTGGGCCCCTGGCCTATTGGGACTCAGATGGGACTCAAGGGTGTGTATATGTGTGTGTGTATATAGTGTGTGTGTCTGTGTGTGTGTGTGTGTGTATATATAACGGAGTTTCAGTCTTGTTGCCCAGGCTATAGTGCAGTGGTGCAATCTCGGCTCACTGCAACCTCTACCTCCCAGGTTCAAGTGATTCTCCTGCCTCAGTCTCCCAAGTAGCTGGGATTACAGGCATGCACCACCATGCCCGGCTAATTTTGTTTTTGTTTTGTTTTTCTTAGCAGAGACAGGGTCTCACTGTGTTGGTCAGGCTGATCTCAAACTCCCGACCTCGGGTGATCTACCTACCTAGGCCTCCCAAAGTGCTGGGATTACAGGAATAAGCCACTGCACCTGACCAAGGACATACATTTTTTAACAAGCTCCCCAGATGGTTTTGGCACAGTTGGTCCCCTGACCACACTTTAAGAAACACTGGCTGTTTCTATAAAAATAAAGAAGCAATGATTGTTCAACCCAGGATTCTAATGGGAGAAGGAATAGTATATTCACTCAAATAGTCTGAAATGCATTATCCAGAATAGATTCTGGCTACAGAATTTGAAGAAACATGGCCATAGCTCCCACTTCATTCATTCATTCATTTATTCATTCAACAAGTCTTTCTTGAGCACCAACTATGTACCAGAAGCTGTTCTAAGGGCTGAGGATGTAGAGAACAAAACAGACCCAAATCCTTGACTTGAAAGAGCTGACTTTCTTTTGAAAGAGGTCAATGATCTAGAAGATCAATAAGGACGTAAGTGCACTGCACACCTTGAAGAGTAGGCAGGAAGGTGGCAAGAGGGAATGTTGCAGGGAGAGGGGCTGCTGGGAGCAAATGTGACAACTTTAGTTAAGAGGTCAGGGCCAGCCTCCCTGAGGAGGTAACGTTTCAGCAGAGCTGTGAAGGAGGTGAACGAGAGCTGTGTGGATCTCTGGGGAAGGCACGCGGGAGAACCTGAAGCCTCAGGGTGCTCCAGCATGCAAGGAGCTGGGTGGTGCAGGAGTGATCAGGAGGGAGCTGTGGTCAGAGGAGCCCTGAGAACAAGCCTGAACATGGAATTTGCCGCTCGGCGATGGTTTTCAAATAGGTGGATCCATTTGGCCATCATCCACAGTATGCCAGAGAAGTAGAGAAATCCAACTCTTGCAGAGAAAGAGCAGAAAAGCAGATATACAGGGAGTACCCGGGACAGAAACCGCAAAGCTCTAAGGGAGAGGGGTTGGAAGAACAGTGATGCAGCCGCTTTGCGTGTCTGTAATCAGCGGCTGTGTAACCAACTCCTGCACACTGGGCAGCTTAAGGGGCAGAAATCAGGTGTTGGCTGAGCTGCATTTTTTTTTCTGGAACTCCAGCTTCTCTCTCAAGCTCATGTGGTTGTTGATGGAAATCTGTTCTTTGCAGCTGTAAGATTGAGGCCACTGTTCCCTTGATGGCCGTTTGCCAGGGGCCCCTCTCAGTTCCTGGTGGCTGCCTACAGTTCCTTGACACACAGCCCTGTCCATCAGCTCTCAACCTGCCAATCTCCTAGGCAGGACCCAGGCCCTTTGAAGGGCTCACCTGATCAGGTCAGGCCCACCTGGATGCTTTTTTAAAAATAAAGAACGCAAAGTCAACAATGGAAATTTAAGCATAGGAGTGAAATCCTGGCACATCCACAGGTTCTGCATGCACTCAAAGAGGGTGGAAATTTCCACCAGGAGTGGAAATCTCGGGGGCTGTCTTAGGATTCTACCTACACCCTTTGGTCCAGCACAATTTTGGTTTCTGGTACTTGAGGGGCAGGGGCCACTCTTTCTCCCTTGGGCCTCACACCATGCACCCAGCTCCACGTGATAAATGACCACTCTTGTTTCTACCGGCTCTAGTAGATCTCAGCTAGAGAATCCTGACCGAGACCATCATGGGCTGGGAGTCCCAGAGGGACCACCTCAGTTTCAGTATGACTTGCCCGTGGCATGCAGTAGCCTTCTCTCCCCAGGAGTGGAGAGAAGGAAGCAATCATGCTGCCGCTGTGCGCTGCGGCGCAGATGACACAGCACTGCCCTGAACCCTGGCTGCCGCTCCAGCACACTCAGTCTTAATGTATTGACATTGGCAGCCCTTGTGTATCTTGTCATGCCAATAAGGTAATTGAAATGGAATTGTCTCCAAGCATCCAATTAATCAGCAAATAAATCATAAACCTGTGGCTGTTCATTCAGAGAGGCAAAGAGGCTCCTTCTCCTGGCTTTCTGACCACTGGAGTTGATTGAGCTTAGACTTTATGCACCTCTAATGAGCTTTAGGAGAAGAGAGGTAAGTCCAGGCAAGTAACATATAGAGCGTTACTGAGGCCCCAGGAACTGTGTGTAAGGTCCTCGATGTATGAGAGCACATCTATAATCCCAGCACGGTGGGAGGCCAAGGCAGGAAGATGGCTGGAGTTCACGGATTCAAGACCAGCCTGGGCAACATAGCAAAACCTCATCTCTATTAAAAATAAGAATAAAAATTAGTCAGGCATGGTGGGACACACCTGTGTTCCCAGCAGTCCTCAGGAGGCTGAGGTGGGAGGGTCGCTTGAGCCTAAGAGTTTGAGGTTACAGTAAGCTATGATTGCACCACTGCACTCCAGCATGGGCAACAGAGTGAGTCTTTGTCTCAAAACAAAACAAGCAAAACACTAAGCCCATCTAGCTTTAAAAGCCATGTTCTTTTTCATCGATGCTCTGGCAGATATGCAGATTTAAGTCAGGAATGGTTTCCATTGTCAAGCCAAATTTTAAATCCAGGACTGTGTGAAGTGAGAAGCGATTGGAGTGGACATCCCCTGGCTGCTGCCCCTTCCCCAGCTTTATTAGATGCTGGCGTCGGAGGTACAAGCAAGAGACGGCAGTGTGCTCTGGTGGATTTCCATTCCTGCAGAGGAAAATCCTCCTGTTCCTGTGATCACTTCACACTCCTAAAAGCCCTTTGATGCCCAAAACTCTTTCATAAGCCCAAGTGTTTCCTCCCCTTAGCCTGGTGGGGAAACTCTAAGGAACCATTCTCAGGCTATGCGGATGAAGTGAGGAATGTCATTTTCTCACTTGAGGACGTTTCAAAGATGTTTCATGTGAGGAGAAGGCTTCACAGCTCCAGCTTCCCCTTCCCATGCTATTGTTTGAAGTTCAAACTGTGGAACTAACTGGGGTAAAGGGTCGAACCAGCCCAGGCAAAGGAATGAGGCATTCAAAAAAGACGGACGCTTCGAGTTCCTTCACCTAGAAACACAAAACGTTGATCTCTTTGCCCACGTGCAAACAGATACAGAGGCTGGGAGGAATTCATCTGCACCCTTCAGGAGGGTTTGCATCTGTTTGAGGGTATCTCCACGCAGGCAGGAGAGTTATTTTCATGATTCGGAGCAATTCTGCAGTGGATAGTGTCAGCCTGAATCCTTCTGGCTCTGGTTTATGGGATTAAGAATGGAAGAAAGAAGCAGTCTTCTCCTCTCCCGTCCCCACCTCCCCTCCCCTCCCCTCCCCTCCCCTCCCCTCCCCTCTCCTTTCCTGGAGGCCCCTGGACACATATGCAGTCAGCAAGGAAGCATCTGTCTTGCAAAGCAGGGTTTTTGTGGATCAGACCCAAGCCAGGTGTACTGGGGCTATGGCAAATACCCTGCAGCCCCTAGGAGGCAAGTTGGCCCCTCCGCAGGCAGCTGTGGCTTAGAAATCCCTGCAGCTCAGGGAACCAACCATGATGACATGTAAGAGCTTCGGAGACACCGTGCTGTGCAGGGAGCTGCAATCCCAGGTGCACAGGCTGTGTTTCTGGGCAGGAAGCCTCTGAACTGATGCATGGAAAACTCGGTGGAGGAAGTAGAATTCGACATCAGTCAAATGTCATCCTGACATCCCGTCCCATGCAAACTCATTATGCTATTTCCTCTACCTCCTCAGGTTCTTGTCTCCTCTTCACTATTACATGTGCCCGCTTCTCTTCTCTGGGTTATTATAGCTGCTAACTGCTGCCTTGCTAAAAGTCTCGCCCACCTGGATCGCCTGAGGTCAGGAGTTTGAGACCAGCCTGACCAACATGGAGAAACCCTAGCTCTACTAAAAATACAAAATTAGTGGCCGGGTACGACGGCTCATGTCTATAATCTCAGCACTTTGGGAGGCTGAGACGGATGGATCACAAGGTCAAGAGATCAAGATCATCCTGGCCAACATGGTGAAACCTTGTCTCTACTAAAAATACAAAAATTAGGTTGGCATGGTGGGGCATGCCTGTAGTCCCAGCTATTCCGGGGGGCTGAGGCAGGAGAATCGCTTGAACCTGGGAGCTGGAGGTTGCAGTGAGCCAAGATCGTGCCACTGCACTCTAGCCTGGCAACAGAGTGAGAATGTCCAAAAAGAAAAAAAAAATACAAAATTAGCCAGGCATGGCAGCACATGCCTGTAATCCCAGCTACTCGGGAGACTGAGACAGGAGAATCTCTTGAACCCGGGAGGCGGAGGTTGTGGTGAGCCAAGATCAGGCTATTGCACTCCAGCCTGGGCAACAAGAGTGAAACTCCATCTCAAAAAAAAAAGAAGTCTTGCCTACCCCAATTCCATCCTATCCTCTGCCCCCCGAAAAACATGAATTGCATTGGGTGATTCTCCTTCTTTAAATCCCTCAGTAGCTCCTCTCTCCTTGGCTTGGTTTGAGCCCCACAGACCTCTCCCCCACAGGCTGCCAGCAATCCCGTCTCTGGCTTCTACTGCTGTGATTCAGAGCTGCACCTTGAGCCATTCCTGGCATCAAGATGGTCTCTTGATTTCTTGTTCTTTGTTCAGCCCTCCTTCCCGCCAGCCCCCAAACAGGAAAGAGTCCACCTTTACTGGACTTCAGGGGTTCTAGTTACTAACTGTAGGGATAACGGGGCATTTAGAAGTTCAGTGTTGTCATCTCCTGGGAAATAACAGACACTTTCCCTCCATGTGGGGGTGGCAGGTTCTACCCTCTGTTCCCAGACCTGGAGGGGAGAGGGAAGGAGCTCTGTGCTGGGACATGCTTCTCTGAGGGCGCGTTCTCCAGGCAGCTGGGGCAGGACCATGCCCGCACTCTCTCCCTCGTGCTACCATGGAGGTCCTGTGTGCTGGCCCTGTCCCGAGCTGCTGGAGCAGGTCGTTTATTTGCTCTGCATCTAATCTTGAATATGATTGGTGCTTCATGTTTAAATGCATGCATGAATAAATGGACCTGTCTTTCTCCCCTATGACGTAATCCAGGGGGGGAACTCCCCAGCACCCAGCACCATGCCTGAAGCACACAGTTGCTCAACGTCAGGCAGGAGGAGGCGGGAGGAGGGGGCAGCTGGCGGCACAGATGGCTCTGGTTGCCTCGGCTCAGGCAAATCCCGTGGGCATGTGGAGACCCAGAGATCTACCGTGTTTTCTTGGGTTTGTTGGCTTTTAGAGTTCCAAACGTTCCAGCCTCTTCTCTTGGGCCTCCTGGAAGGGAATGTCTAGCAGAATCTCCCATCAGGTCCTGAAATTTGACAGGACAGCTATTTACATATTGAAAGGACAGGTTAGCATGGTTAGAGTTTTACTATTATCGAACCCAGTGTCTTTTTGTTTTTTCTCACCTGGGGCTGAACTACTGGCTGAACTGTAAAGGAGAGGGAAGGAGAAGGGGCTCTTCCCTCCAGGGTTTCAAGAAGTGCTGGGCTTCATAGCCAAGAGGTTCTCACTCTCCTCTCAAGTATCAGCTTTCCAGAATGGTCCTTGGAGACAAAGTCTCTTTCAAGGCATATTAAACAATAGCAAACTTTGATAAAATTCCAATCGGGTGGCATGCTTTATGAGAAACTGATGAGGGGCCCTGAAATGCATCTAAACCTTGCTGTTTGAGCCAGAATCCAAATATTGCCTTTCTGTTAACCGACTCAATGTTGCCTGTCTCCTGTGCTTGCTTTTTTGGAGTGTTTTTTGTTTTGTTTAGGATTTTCCTTGTAGGAAGGCACATTCGCCTTCTTGATACTATGAAATGGCTATGCAGAAAAATAGAACCATCCCCAAGCAAAGATTCCTCCCCCTTGGAATCATCCCAATGCGGACAGCAATTCCCTCCAACTTTGGATGAACAGAACAAACAAAAAGATGAACTATCAGTGGGATATTCTCCAACTGCTATAATGTCAGCTCCCTGAAAACAGTGACCTTGTCTGTCCTGGGCTCTGCCTGGTCCCAGCATCTAGAAGAGGGCCTGGCTCACAGTAGGTACTGGATAAATGTTTGTGAAGAAGCTGCTAGATTGTAAACTTTGTGATGGCAGGGATGCTGCCTAGGTCTGTTTTATTCAGGAATATGTCCCTCCCACTTAACTGCACAGCAGGTACGAAATAGAAGCTCATTCATTCATTGAGCAACTACCATATACCAGGGATGAATCAGGTACTGAACAAATACTTGTTGGATTAACTAAACGCATTCTTGCATGCTTGATTGAATGAATGAAGGAATGAGCGAACGAAAAAAAAAAAACCAATGAGTCAGTTCATCCACCAGCAAGAACCAATCTCGTCTCTCTGTGCTGCAGTCTTGGGACAATAAGGCTGAAGGTTTCTCTCCCTGTGCTTTTTTCTCACTTGCTGTGATCTCCCTCCCCATCGAAACTCTCATGAAGTGTCAGCTCCAATGACATTTCTTGTAATCACCACATCTGGTGAGATGCAAACCCTCTTGCTTTTGAATTGCTTTGTCAATTTCTGTCTTAGCCGTTGAGGACAGTTCAAAACTCATTTGCTGAGCCTGTCCTGTGGGCAGCCACAGTAGCAGAAGCCAGGGATGTAGAAGTGATCCTGGAGTCACCGGGGTTCAGTGTATGTCTTGCCTGCCTGGGTTGTACAAACACCCATGGCTCAGAGACAGAGGCTTCCTCCTATCTGTAACTGCACATGGCACCTGGTACTGAGCCTGGTCAAACAGATGCTCCTATACTCACACAGTGAATAGACCCATGAGATGTGCCACCTTTGAGATCTTTGCTTTGGTGCATTCGAAATATGGGAAGAGGAACTGAGCTGCATTGTGTGTGGGCCAGGATGGTGCATCTTAGGCATGAAGAGGCCAAGGATAGGGAGAGGTCCACGGGGGTCAGGATCAGAGAGATCTGTATTACCTTCAATAGTAGGTACAGGTGCGGTGGCTCATGCCTGTAACCTCAACACATTGGAAGGCTGAGGTGGGAGAATCACTTGAGGTCAGGAGTTCGAGACCAGCCTAGCCAACATGGTGAAACCATCTCAACTAAAAATACAAAAGTTAGCTGGGTGTGATGATGCGCACCTGTAATTCTAGCTACTTGGGAGGCTGAGGCAGGAGAATCACTTTAACCTGGGAGGCAGAGGTTGCAGTGAGCCGAGATCGCGCCACTGCACTCCAGCCTGGGGGACTGAGCGAGACTGTCTCCAAAAAGAAAGGAAAAGTATATACAATACAGATATTATTAATTAATGGATCACTGCAACAGTGAGACTGAGGACTTCTTTGATAGAAGCTCAAATGCTTTCTAGATAGGCTTAAGCAAAAATAAACAAAATGAATCCTTCATTGTTTCCCAGACCTGATGAGTCATATAGGTCATCCCTGGCATTGGAGAGACCCAGCTGTCCTGACATTGGCTGGAGACCCAGCCAGAATCTGTCCCTCTCTTCAGGCCTCAGATCTGCTGTCCCCCAAGGTGCTTTGGTTCCCAGCAGGTCGTCTTGTAGGATCCGCCCCACCCTCTGCTACTCCCGGCTTTCTTGAACCATTTTATTTAGCACTGGCAGAATAATTTAGCAAATTTAGCACTGGCAGTAGGAGGAGGGAGCCACTTTCCTGACCGCATCAACAAGAGTCCTGGGGTTGATCTCAGGTCGCTTATAGCCAAAAGATTAGAATATGCTGATTATCCCAGCAGAGACAGGGCCAGAGGGGGTCAATCTTACCTCAACTGCGGAGACCAAGAATGAGGTTTCCTGAATCAAAATCGACTCTAGTACCAGAAAAAGGAAAATGCAAGCTGGATGGACAGAAACCACTCTTGATTACTGTACAGGTTATCAAGAGAAACTAGGAACCATTCTAATAGCAGAACATTGCTTGTTGAGGGGAGATAGTCAAGGGTGGCTATATTATGGCCACAGCCAGTGCCCTGATGCTTACTTAAGTCTGGGCAGCATTAACCTGGCCATTTGCACACATTAATAATAATAGTAGCAGCATTAATAATGGCTATTGAGATGTTTCATGTGTCTTCCATGCTCTGGCTAAGTATCTTACTCGGTATTATTTAGTCTTGACCACAACCCTGTAAGGTAGGAACTGTTGGCCCTGTTTTACAGAGAAGGAAATCATGGCCCAGTGAGGTTAGGTGGCCTCTCCAGAATCACATGGCCAATCGCTGGTGGTGCTAGGTTTTTTTGTTTGCTTTTTTTTTTTCTTATTTAAGTGTAACAAGGCAGGTATAATGGGTCATGCCTATAATCCCAACAATTTGGGAGTCCCAGGTGGGACAATCACTTGAGGCTAGGAGTTTGAAACTAGCCTGGGCAACATAGTGAGACCCTGACTCTACAAAAAGTAAAAATAAAATTAAAATATTAGCCAAATATGGTGGTATGGGCCTGTAGTCCCAGCTACTCAAGTGACTGAGGGAGGAAGGAAGATCACTTGAGTGCAGAAGTTGGAAGCTGTAGTGAGCTATGATTATGCCACTGCATTCCAGCCTGGGTATCAGAGTGAGATTCTGTCTCTTAAAAAAATAAAAATCAAATGTTTTTTAAAATAAGTATAACATACATCCAGCAAAGTCCGTAGTTCATAAGTAAATAGCTAGAAGGACTTCCACAGGGGCCACACTCATGCAATCAGCACTGAAATCAGGCAGAAGAAGAATATCACCAGCACCCCAAGGCACCCGTGACCCCTCCAAGTCACAACCTGTCCCAAAAGTCATCACCACCCTGACTTCCTGTGCTGACCAGAGCCAGCTGACCCAGAGCCGTCTGAATCTGGAGCTGCCCATGGGCAATGGGAACTTACTAGAGCTGGACCATGACGTTCAAGTGGCAGGAGGTGATACAGATGAAAGGAAGTCTTGCTAAGACCATCGGATCGCCTTACAACCTGACCAAAAGGCTTGACCAAAAATCCAGACAGAGCCTGATCTGGCCAGTGCCCAGCACCCAGCACCCAGTACCATCCCAGTGCCCGGGATCTGGGAGGTACAGCACCAAGACCGATCTGCAGCCTGGCATTGGAGCGGGGCTTTTATCATTAAAAGAAAAAAAAAATAGGAAAGTCATGTTCTTTCTTTAACAAAAGGGCTTCTCTACCGCTGTTTTTAAATGGTATGCAGCTCAAAATAGGAATGATAGTGCAAGAAGGTAAATAAAGACTCTCCCGGCACAGTCATGGGCCTTTTTCCTCTGCTGGTTGCAAAGCCAAGAGTAATTAGCACCGTGAGAATGGGGGGAAGTGATTGCTGCTCCCACAACACCCTAATTAACAGTTACTAATAGTCATAATAAAACTGAAAGGAAGCTTTTTTGATCTCGCTGTTGAGTGACTGCTTGGGATGGCAGAGTGCTCAGCATTGGGGACCCACTGCTTCTCGGGGCTGTAAACTTGGCATGGGCTCATTTCTCTAATGTTGTTAGGTTGGATGGAGGAAAACGGTGGTTAAATATGGCAGAAGAGTGGGAAAAGGATCTTCATCATCACTAGAATTACCGCTAATAAGATCAACAGCTCATCCATCCGGAGCTTCGTTTAGACAGATGCTGTCTTAGAGACTATTTCCTCTAATCCTCAGGATAAATATTTGGCTGATGTTACCATCGTCCCTATTTGGCACTGCTATACTTTCTGTTGGGGACAGTTTTCATTTGCCATGAGTTGGCTTTCAAAAGTCTGTTCCGGGCGAACCCTTCTGCTAGGCACTTGGCATCCCCGGGGGAAGCTGGTGGTCTCTTTCTCTCATGGAATTTATGACCCACCAGAAATAAAATATAACAGAAGTTGGCTTTGAAAGAAAAATCACATTCGTTGTGCAATATGCTTTATCATGAACTTTAACTGGTTTGGTTTTAAACCAAGTTATCCAAGTTCAAAATCACCCACAGCATTCGTGATGGGCATGTGTTCTGTGAATCCAGGTGCTTTGTGACCCATTAGTGACCCTCCAGCTTTAAGGTTACTAAGGATAGATGGTGTCTTGATTTCCAGATCAAGTTAATCACCTTTCCTCAAAAATGTAGGTGGAGTTTCTGGAGTAGGGAAGACCACAGAGCCACGTCTTTACTTACTTAACTGAGTGGCCTCTTCTCCACCACTCAAGAAGAGCAAGTCTTTTGGGAGGATTAAAAGTGTGGAGGGGCTGGGCGCGGTGGCTCACGCCTGTAATCCCAGCACTTTGGGAGGCCGAGGCGGGTGGATCACGAGGTCAAGAGATCGAGCCCTTCCTGGCCAACATGGTGAAATGCCGTCTCTACTGAAAATACAAAAATTAGCTGGGCGTGATGGCGTGTGCCTGTAGTCCCAGCTACTCGGGAGGCTGAGGCAGGAGAATTGCTTGAACCAGGGAGGTGGAGGTTGTAGTGAGCCGAGATCACGCCACTGCACTCCAGCCTGGCGACTGAGCGAGACTCCATCTCAAAAAAAAAAAGAAAAAAAGTGCAGAGGACTCAATCTCTGCTGCCAGTTTCTTGAAAAAGATGTCACTTGCAGACAAATGACTACAAACACCAAGAAACAGACAACATGGGTAGTGCCAAGTCTCATAGGAGTTCAGGGGACAAGCTTAGACTTTCCTGCAGGCCAGATGATCCGGGAAGGCTCCTCAGAGGAGTTGGCACTGGAAGTATCCGAGGCCATCGACAAGCAGAGGGGAGGCATTCCAGGGAGAAGCTGGGGTGAACAGCTGCGGTGAGAGAGGGAGGGTGGATAGGGAGGTGGTGAGGAAAGCAGCTTGTGCAGGTCCTTGAGAGTCAAAACGTGGGGAGTGGGGTTTAGTCAGCGGAAAGTGGGTGGCAAGAGGGATTTCTCTGTACCAGAAGAACAAGGTCAGAGTAGTCCTCTAGAGATGTCTCTGCTCTAAATGACTTCCTTTTCAGTTGTTTTATACTTTGGTGGCAAAATATATATAACATACAGTTTACCCTTTTAACCATTTTTGAGTGTATAATTCAGTAGCTTTAAGTACCAGGTTATGCCACCATTACCACTGTCTACATCTCATCTTCCCAAGTGAACACTGTATCCCTTAAACAATAACTCCCCATCCCCTCTCCCCTCAGCCTCTGGTAGCTTCTATTCTACCTCTGGCTCTACGAGCTTGCCTATTCTAAGCATCCCATATAAGCTGAATCATACAGTATTGTCCTTTTGTGTCTGACTTCTTTCATGTAACATACTGTCCTCAGGATACATCTGTGCGGTAACATGTCGAGTTTCCTTTCTTGCCTTTTCAAGCCTGAATAATATTCCACTGTGGTGTGTGTGTCTCTCTGTATATATATATATATATATATATATATATATATATATATATATACATCACATTTTTATTTTATTTATTTACTTTTTGGAGACAGGGATTCTCTCCCATTGCCCAGGCTGGAGTGCAGTGGCATGCTCTTGGCTCACTACAACTTTCTCCTTCTGAGCTCAAATGATCCTCCTGCTTCAGCCTGCCAAATAGCTGGGACTACAGGCATGTGCCACCATGTGCAACTAATTTCTGTATTTTCAGTAGAGATGGGGTTTCACCATGTTGGCCAGGCTGGTCTCAAACTCCTGACCTCAAGTGATCCACCCACCTGGGCCTCCCAAAGTACTGGGATTACAGGCGTGAGCCAGTGCACCTGGCCCATATCACGTTTTTTAATCCATTCATCCAGCAATAAACATTTGGGTAGTTTCTACCTTTTGGCTATTGTGAATAATGCTGTTAGGAACATTGAGTACAAATAACACCTTGAGTCCCTGCTTTCAATTCTGTTGGTCATATATCTAGGAGTGGAATTGCTGGGTCACATAATAATTCCATGTTTAACTTTCTGAGAAGCAATCACAGTGTTTTCTACAGCGACTGTGCCATTGCCCATTATCACCAGCAAAGGCATAAGGGGTCTGAGATCTCTACATCCCCGCCAACACCGATCACCATCCTAAGGGACGTGAAGCGGCATTTGGCTCTAGCAACATTTCTGCTTTGAGAAATGTTCTCTGGGTTTCCAGCTTGATCATTTCCCTGATTTCCAAACATTTCAACTTTTCTTCTTTTCCCTTGTGAATAAAGTGGTAGTGGTGAGATAAACAGGGGTCGGTCACCTTTGAGGAGCTAAGATTTCTGGACATCAAGCGCTGGCTGGGAAAACTGGCCTATCCTTACCTATCTCTTTTCTGTGAGTTGGTTGGCAGCTTATCAAATTCTACCAGAATTCTATCAGAAAAGCAGATTTCTGCAGATTCTACTAGATTTTCTCCCAGAAAAACATCTTTTAATAAAAATGCTTCATGAGCCTTCAAGGACACATCAGCAAAAATCTCACTTCCCTCATCTTTCCTGACTGTCTTTAGTACATAGGAATGCAAGGAACTTAGCTCATCCCTTGCTGTGTCCTCTGGGGAAAGAGAGTGGACATCGTCACATGTCTGGGAGTCCATGACCTGGGTTCAGCCACTCACTAATTTTGTGATTTGCGGCAAGTTGACCTTCTTTTGCTGGGTGGAAAAGAGTCGTACACTTCTTTTTTCTATTATCTCTTTGTGCCTCAGTCATCTCATCTGTGAAATGGGGATAATGATTGAGTCTCCTTGAAGAGTTATTGAGAAGGTTCAACGAGGCAATGAGTGTACGTCGCTTGTAACAGTCGCTGGCAAACAGTAAATGTCTGAAAGCTTTTCGTCTACATGAGTTTTGTTGAGGTTGGTGTCTCTCAGTCTCAATCTCTTAAGAAGTGGGGCTAATAAGAGTTTATGTTACAAAAGCCATGCTGTAGACTAAATGAGCCAATGCCTGTGAAGCTCTTGGTGCGGATCTGAGACATAGTCCTTGTTCAATAAGCATCAGTCATGTTGTCACTATCAAAAGCACTGATGCCAACTTCCAGTGCCCCTGGATGGGAAAGTATTGATCTGACCGCTTACCTCAAAGGCTTGTGATTATATCCCAACTCAAAGCCATGAATTTAAGAGGAAAGTTTTGCAGACATCAGAATGGTCTCCTCAGCCCCGTAGGGAAGAGACCACAGAGTAATCAAAAGGTACACGTTCTAGTCTCTGCTCTGACTCTAATTTGTTCTTTGGCCACAGGCGAGTCACTCTAATCTCTGAGCCTCTGTTTCCTGCTATTAAAGACCCTATCAAGGGTGGTAAATAAACATGGCCCACATGCCATTGCTTCCCGCAGCAGACCTTACTAATTGATCCCAGAACTCCTATCCACTGAGACCTGTCTCAGCCTCAGAACCCTTCTCAACACAGTGCTACAGACAGCAACTAGCAATCAACTGCAATTGACTAGGGGGTTGAAACTGATTTGATGTTCTAGGTGGAAATCTCAATTCTGTTACCAGCCCTTCTCCCGTACTACCATCAACACAGGCAGACAGGCTAAGATTTCTTTTTAAAATGCTGCATCAGTTATAGCCACCGAGTGTTTTTACTAGGCCAGGTGCTGAGAACACCCTCAGTGGAGCAAGAAGCACTCTTGAGCCACTCTTAAACCTCCTCCAGGAGAGAGCTTCAGCTCCGCACAAGGAGGCAAATGAGAGTCAAGGAATTAGCTGCAAGGGGAAGCAGCAGACACATCAAAAGAGAACCGTGGTGCAGCCTGCTCCTCAGGCTCTGCCTGCGGTTACAGGGGGAGGGCAGGCTGCAGGGCAGAGGGGAGTTTTCGGTAGGTTGGTTTTTCTGCACAGGGACCCTTCTGTTGTGGTGCTCAGGCGTCACACAGGCATCAAGCCTCCCATTCAGATTGGGATCTAACAGACTTTCTCTGTCCTCCCCATTCCCTGCCTGTCCTGAGCCATTCTCCTTGGCTAGTCCTAAGGGATCTTGGGAGTCATGTCGCCACTCTGGGCCTCAGTTTCCTCATTTGTCAAGCAGTGAGAATAATAGTGGCTTCTTCTGCATGCCTACCTTCCTCGTGGGCCCTTCTAAGGACCCAAATGAGGTCACAGTTCTGTATTCATGTGTGGTTGGTGGTTATACACATCTATACCTGGGGTAAAATGACACAGAACAAAGGCATACCACCCCCTAAAAAAGGTGAGGGTGCATGCAAGAACCAGTGACAGCTGAGATACTCCACCAGTGTCACTTTCTTGGTTTGATACTGTGGTAATGTAAGATGCGGCCATTGGAAGAAGCTGGGTAACGGGCACAAGGGACCTCTCTGGGCTATTTTTGCAACTTCATGTGAACATATTATTATTTCATAATGAAAGTTTAAAAAAAAATGAGAGCCTTGAACATGCATCAGACAATTTTGAGACAGTACTCATGGGAGGTGGCCACAGACAGGGACTCGTCTGCCTCATCCCCAAGAATTCAGGATGTTGTTAATGAAGAGCAGCTGTGGCTCCGGACTCTCCACAGCACTGTAGGGCTATGTCACCCCATTCTGCATGCCAACTATGTCACCCCATCCTGCACACCAGTTTTTTATCTGACCTAACAACGGAAACAAAGCTTTAGGTGCTCCATATTCCAGGTACGAAGACTAAGGCTTCGGTCAGAGCAAGACAGTGTGTCTAGGAGGGCGCTTAACTTACCATCTTTTCTTCCTTTCAGATTAATAATCTGGGGTGCTCAGTAGCTTTCTGTTTCAGAAACAATTTCTTCTTTGACTTTTTTGTACATGACACGTTTCTTTTCCTGGGGAAAAAAAAAAACCTTGAAAACACATTTGTCTTCCATTTTCTCTACATAGCCTGAGGACCTGGAAGAACTGATTAATTCCTAGACTTGTTAATTACTCTTGCATGGAAGCAAACCTCTAAACTCGAATCTCCCGAAGATGGCTCACATTTGAGCCATGGTGCTGCTAGTCAGGCGGTGGGCAGGAGTGTCCGTGCTTCAGAAAACACATGATTTCAGGAATCAGTTTGCGAGGGTTCTCCCATCATGAGGCTATCACCAGAAATATGCAACAGATTCTGCTGGGTGAGGGCCAATTACCAGGTCCAGTGTAAGCTTTGATGTTCTATTTCTGCTCCCAGCTAAAAGTGAGCAAGGGCTGATCACTGTGGGGCTCACAGTGGGAAATGGAGAATGGTTCCCTTGTCATGTAGAGACATCATTTAGAGAGAGAGAGAGAGAGAGATGGAGTCTCCCTCTGTCACCCAGACTGGAGTGCAGTGGTGTGATCTCGGCTCACTACAACCTCCGCCTCCCAGGTTCAAGTGATTCTCCTGCGTTAGCCTCCCGAGTAGATGGGATTACAGGTGCTTGCCACCATACCGGCTAATTTTTATATTTTTAGTAGAGACGTGGTTTCACCATGTTGGTCAGGCTACTCTCAAACTCCTGACCTCGTGATCCCCCTACCATGGCCTCCCAAAGTGCTGGTACTGCAGGCATGAGCCACCGTGCCCAGTCTGGAGAAGTCATTTATAACATGACCTAGACTCTAGGCTTCCTTCCTTTGGAGAGATGTGAGGCTTTGAGTATTTTCTTGTTTGTTTTGATTTTTTTAAAGCTTTATTGCCTAGGGGAAATCAGAAATCATACACAGTCATTTTATATTCACCCTAAACTCCACCACCTAAGAATGATCTCCATTAACAGTTTGGTGAGCATTCCCCTAGATCTTTCCGGGCCTTTAATTACATATGGATGTTATGTATACATGTGTACTTAATATGTGCATGTGAATTGAATGTGCACTTCGTGCTTTTCTGTAACCTACTTTTTCATTCACGTTGTTAGAGGCATGACAGTTACCTTCCTTGGCATTGAATTCTACCCTCTTATTTCATCACCATCTAACTTGTATGTAGCTAACACATCTGTAGCACTTACTCAGTGCTAACCATGATCCACAGCACTTCTCACAGCTTACTTCATTACATCCTCATAACAGCCTGATAGGGTGGGCACTATGACGGTCCCTGTTTTATTGCAGAGAATACTAAGACACGGTAAGACCTTGGGTAGGACTTTGGTAAGAGACTTTGCCCAAGGTCACACCTCCAGGGCTTGCACTTGAATCAGGCATTCTGGCACTGAGGTCTCTGCTCTGAACTGCCGGGCTACGCTGGTGCTCAACCCTGAGTCCAGAGATGCCTGAACTCATCTGGCTATGGAATGGCAAATGCTTGTCACAGGGAGCACCATTGCTCCTTTATATTTCCAAAACAGACATCACTAGTGATCACAGCACCTTTTCCCAATGGTCCTAGACTGGGATAGGACCTTCCCGATAGATACACCGTCACAGGCAGCCACTGCTGAGCCTTTGGGATGGTGTCTTAGTCTGTCTTGTGTTGCTGTCAAGGAATAGCTAGGGCTAGGTAATTTATAAAGAAGCAAGGTTTATCTGGCTCACCATTCTACACCATGTACAAGAAACATGGTGCCAGCTCTTGCTTCTGGTGGGGGCCTCGGGCTGCTTCCACTCAGGATGGAAGGTAAAGGGGAGCTGGTGTGTGCCAAGATCACATGGTGAGAGACGGAGTGAGAGAGAGAGGGGAGGGTGAGGCTCGTTTTAACAACTGGCTTTTGCTGGGAACTAACAGAGTAAGAATTAATCTATTCATAAGGAATCTGCCCCTGTGACCCAGACATCTCCCATTAGGCCCAACTCTAACACTGGGGATCCAATTTATTTTTATTTTTGGACAGATTTTTGCTCTTGTCACCCAGGCTGGAGTGCAATGGTGTGATCTCGGCTCACTACAACCTCCACCTTCTGGATTCAAGCAATTCTCCTGCCTCAGCCTCCGGAGTAGCTGGGAGTATAGGCATCTGCCACCAGGCCCAGCTAATTTTTGTATTTTTTTAAAGAGAGACAGGGTTTCGCCATGTTGACCAGGTGAGTCTCAAACTCCTGACCTCAGAGAATCCACCTGGCTCGGCCTCCCAAAGTGCTGGGATTACAGACGTGAGCCACCGCGTCCAACCTGGGGATCCAATTTTAACTTGAGTTTCAGAGGAGACAAATATCCAAACTATAGCAGACAGGTCTGTGAGATGATGCCGATACGCCTTCCCTGATCCATCTCATGCCATTCTCTACTTTTGTGCATAAGGAAACAGGCCCCAAGAGGGAACTGACTTGTTTAAGTGAAGGGCAAAGCTGTCTTCATCCATTGGTGCAGTAAAACAAAATACCTGAGGCTGGGCAATTTAGAAATAGTGGAAACTTACCTCTCACAGCTCTGAAGGCTGGGAAGTCCAAGATCAAGACTCCAGCAGATGCAGGGTCTGGTGAGGCTGCTGTCTTCTTCCAAGATAGCACCTTCTTTCTGGCCATGTCTTCACATGGTGGCTGGAAGGACAAAAAGAGCCTAGTTAGTTCCCTCGATCCCTTTCATAAGGGTACTAATCGCATTCATGAGGGCAGCCCCTCATGACTGAATCACTTCCTAAAGGCCTACTCTTAATTCTATCACATTAGCAATTGAGTTTAAACATAGGAATTTGGTGGGAGGTAGGGGGTGACGCATTCAGACCATAGCAAGAGCCAAAACTAGCATTTAGTTCTATTAATCCAAGGCCTACTCTTTTTCCACCCCCACACCACTGTCTGTTCAAATCTAACAAAACAAACACCAGCTACCATTAGAGACACACTCTGATCAGTTTCAGTGCAGCCCAACTGTGCATTTGGACAACTCAGAGGTAACCACAGAGACTGGGCATTGAGGATGGACCACGGAGGATCATTTCATCTCAATGCACTTTATAGAAGATGTTGCCAAATATGGAAAAGTGCATTTGTGATATCAATGTTTTTGATTTATACAGTGGCCACAGCTCAGAGGTCAGCAAATCATGGTTGAGGTCAATTGCCAACTGTTTACTGAGAGGATCCATCGTTGGAGGGCACTGAGGGAGCTCCAGGAAGCATGCCTTCACTCCACAAGCATGCATTGAGCACCTCCTGCTTTAAATTTATTTTTATTTTTCAATTTATTTTTTATTTCAGTAGTTTTTGAGAGAGCAGGTGGTATTTGGTTATATAAATAAGTTCATTAGTGAGCACCTCCTGTTTATGAGGAGAGACTAGGTTTACAAATGATACAGTGACAAATGCTACCAGGTGACACTGGTGGGGTTTTATCTGGGGAGGACCCTTCTTTCTATTCCAAGTTTGGTTTCAATTGAGAATTTAAAACATGAGAGGCCGAGTGCATTGGCTCACACCTATAATCCCAACACTTTGGGAGGCTAAGACTCGCATATTACTTGAAGCCAGGAGTTTGAGACCAGCATGGGCAACATAGTGAGACCCCGTCTCTAATTATTTTTTAATTAAAGTTTTAAAAAGTAATAAAACAAATTGCAGGAGAAAGACAAATGGAGATCCCAGTCATGACCAATAGAACTGAATGGAAACAAACTTAGCTCTGGGCCAGTTCTTCACCCCAGGGGCAGGCAGAGCTGAAGGACTGCAGGTCCCCAGCCCTCCACCCTCAGAGGTGACATCTTTTTAAACGCCCACCTCTAGGGAGGGAACGGACTAGAATGCACATGCCCAGTTGACACACGGGCCTGTTTCCTTCTCCCAAACTTACCAGCAAGGCAGGAGTGAGTGAAGGGGCAGAGGGTGGCCCGAAATGTGGGTGACCAGAGCTTCCTCCATGGGACACCTGGCTAGGACTTGGAGGTTCCTTCTCTCACCTGCCTGTGACCAATCGGCATAGGCTGCGTTCATTCAGAGAGGGAGACCCAGGTGGGCTCCAGCCACTGGGAAGCGCTCTTGGCAGAGGCCCTCTGATCTGAGTGCTCAGAGTTGGGTGGGTTGGGGCCTATCCTGGGCCTTCTGCCCGGGGTGCTGTGGAAGAAAGGCAATGATTTATGTGGGATATAGTGGGGAGGCCAGTGGAGGGGATGTGTTACACATAATCAGATATAAATCACAGATAAGTCTGCAGAGTTCAAATCCATGGGCCGGGCATGGTGGCTCACACCTATAATCCCAGCACTTTGGAAGGCTGAGGTGGGCAGATCACCTGAGGTCAGTCATTCAAGACCAGTCTGGCCAACGTGGAGAAACCCTGTCTGTACTAAAAATACAAAAATTAGCCAGGCGTAGTGATGAGTGCTTGTAATGCCAGTTACTTGGGAGGCTGAGGCAGAAGGATCGCTTGAACCTGGGAGGTGGATGTTGCAGTGAGCCGAGATTGTGCCACTGCACTCCAGCCTGGGTGATAGAGGGAGACTCCGTCTAAAAGAAAAAGAATTTAAATTTATGACTTCAGATTTTTTAATATTCATGTTGGCGGATGATGTTTGTGGCTGAAGTTCATACTTCCTCATGTGGGAAAATGTGTTCTCATGCGCAGATGGAGTGAAAAGTGTGCTGGGGGGAAGGGAATGGGCTTTGGAGCCTGGTAGATGCTCACTGGAATCCGGGCTCCACCACCTGCCAATTGTGTGACCTTATTCAGGTGATTTAACCTTGCTAACCCTCTGCTTTTCCCCCATTTATAAAATGAGAACAAAGACATGGATTGTCCAGGTTGAAAAAATTAAGTGAAACCAGGCTTGTGTGGCCGGGTCCAGCGGCTCACATCTATAATCCCAGCACTGTGGGAGGCCAAGGCGGGAGGATCGCTTGAGCCCAAGAGTTTGAGACCAGCCTGGGCAATATGGTGAAACCCCGTCTCTACTAAAAATACAAAAAAATTAGCCAGGCGTGGTGGTGAGCACCTGTAGTTCCAGCTACTCCGGAGGCTGTTGTGGGAAAATTGCTTGAGCCCAGGAGGTGGAGGTTGCAGTGAGCCGAGATTGTGCAACTGCACTCCAGCCTGGGCAAGAGAGTCAGATCCTGTCTCAAAAACAAACAAACAAACAAAACACAGGCCTTGCAAGGTACCATTGCCATGCTTGTCCCTAAATTCCCTTTCATCTCTCTCCCTGCCCCTGGCTGCTCCTGACCCTACTCCACCCCGAAGGATTTTTATATCAGGCACAATCCTAACTCTGGTGGGGAGATTTCCATAAAAGCTTTACTGTAAAAAATATATAAATCTTAAAAGTCAACCTGTGTGTCATGTGGTTGTAGATTTTTTAAAAGGAAGGAGGAGAACAGGCTCCTGGGAAGTTACGATCTCCAGAAGTAACTAACATTTATTACGAGGGAAGTCTCAGAGCTGATTCCCACAAGTGGCAGAGAAGAAAATGAGATGCAGCTCTGGATTTGCATAATCACTGACTGTTTCCTGTTCATTTGCCACTTTGCAGGGGCTCAGTGTGGAGAGCAGCCCCTTCCTGGCCTGGATGCCCTCTGTGCCCAGGGCTCCACGGGGTCCCTCTTGGAATGGTGCTTTAATGATCACTCAAATGGCATTTAGCCTCCAATTAAGAGCAGGAAGAAAAGCACTGGCCAAGTGGAGCGAACGTTCTGGGGAATTCACCCACTTAGGAGAAACCTGGAGAATTAGCAGGCACACAAAGCCACCTCTTGACTGGAAGCAGATGCCTTGAAGGCTCCCAGAAACCCCACAGGCTGCAAAGGAAGTTGGACACAGAGCTGACCTGTGTCTAGAATCATACCAAGGACTCTCCACAAACTTGAGAGGCCTTGTCCACGGCAGGGGAGGAGAAGAGGCGTGGGGGAGAGTTGGCCTCTGCCATCTTCCTGCCTTCTGCTAGTTGCCATGGCTTTGTCCTCATAACAAGCCCATCACCAGCCCTGGCAAAGCTCACGGTGTGGCTCAGTGATCGAAACCAGCTGGCGCAGGTATTTGACACCAGAGCCATGGTCTTCAGCATCTGTGCGGACATCCTGCTCTCAGCAGAACCCACTGGAGGCTTCTCCTCATCAATTACATGTCTATTCGCCCTCTACCGTTGGCTTGCCCTTGATTTCTTTCAGCCTGATGGATTCCTTACTCTGAGACAAGCTGAGGCAAGAGGTCTGGAAAGGCAGCTCCAGTCTTCTGTCGACCCCCCTGCAAAAATGGCATTTGCCTGATACCTGGAGTCCCTGCACACGTGATTGTCACTCCAGCACATCTGTGGGGATGACCAGGTGGTGGAAGTGACCCTTACTGGTGCCACTGACAAAGTATCAGACCAGGATCTTGCCCCAGAAATGCCTTCCTTATTGATTTATTTCTCACTGAACTATCCTGCAGTAAAATTCAGGAGTGGGCTCACCGTGGAAATGGAGCCTGTTTCGCTGGGTGTAGCCCTGTGTATAAGGCAGCCTCAAACACCACTAGGGTCTGAAATGAAATCAGAGCAGTCTGTCTTCATCTCTTTGACCTCCCCAGGTCCAGGCATTGTGAATATAAAGAAAGGAAGTTGAAGGTTTTGAATGTCTTCTTACTAAGGAGTTTGTTGAAAGAACAATTAATCTCTTTATCATAACTGGCTTGGCCACATTTCAGTGCTGGAAAGAGGAGAGAAAAAGCAACAGAACAAAACCTTTTGTATTTCTGCCAGCAGAAGGTAAGGGATAGGCTTGTCATTTTGTGGACATATTTGGTTAAGTGTCCCTTTACCTTTTAATTTGTGCATTCAGGTTTCAGATCTTCTGCGGCAAGAGGGAGAAATTGTCTCACATTGTCACACCTCGTTTGTCTGCCAGAGGGTTGTGAAACTCACTTCAGCATCCGAGCTCGGAAGTTTGCAGAGAAAGGATTTTCAAGGCCAGTGACTCCGCTCTGGATGACTTACAACTTCAACATCACCTAGTTTTGTTCTTCTGCTCCCAAGTGTCCACAGGAAATTAATAGTTACAATAAGTGGGTTTTCTTCAGTGTTCACGAAGTGAACTCTGGCACTATGTGGGACACAAAATTATGCATCGCCACAGTCCGTAGTTCTCAACACGTGTCTGTTCCTGCTTTCTCTGTAGCATCTCATTTCTGAGCAATGGCTGAAGAAAGACAGCTGGCTACTGAAACCGGAAGGAAAGATTGGAACGTACTGGCAAGAACAGAGGAATTACAATCTAAGGACTGGGTTCAAGTCCCAGCTCTTCCACATGCTAGCCCTGTGACCTTGGGCAAATTAGCCAACCCTTCTGAGCTTTAGTTTTGTCATCTGTAAAATGGCAACAGTAGCAACCACCTCCTAGAGTTTTATGGGGGAAAAAAGATACAAGTTATGGAGAGTGTGCAGTGAAGCGTTATGCAAACATTAGACACTGTTTGTACTTTTATGACACGGGGGAGAGTCCAGGAATCAAAACTGTTGCTTTTTAGGAAAACATTTGGCTGAATCAATACTTTGTTATAATAGTCCCCTGGTGTGCGATGCCATGTGGTGGGGAATCAGGATTTCTCCTCTGAAACCAGGGATCTCTTCTGATGCCTTCTCACGGGAGCGACTTCTACATCTTGCGTGTGGATTAAGAATTCATTTTCCAGATTGTCCGGTTTAATTGTTTATATAACCTGTCACCACTATTTGCTTTCTGTTTAAGAAGACAAAGGAAGGAAGAGAAGGGAGGGAGGAAGGAGAGAGAGAGGAGCACGTTTGGTCAACAGTGACCTTATGGCAGGTGTGGAAGGCTGAACGCCAAGGCCACGCACCGAGTGGCATTTTGCATCCATGCTGTTGCTACAGCCACAGCACAGGTAGATGGAGTGGACTTCGCTGCCTCTGACTTTCTTTCTTTGTTTTCTCTCTCTCTTTCCTTCCCTCCTTCCTCCCTTCCTCTCTCTCGCCCTCTCCTCCTTCCTTCTGCTCTGTCTCCCAGGCTGGAGTGTAATGGTGCCATTATACCTCACTGCAGCCTCGACCTCCTGAGCTCCAACAATCCTCCAACCCCAGCCTCCTGAGTAGCTGAGACTACAGGCACACGCCACCACGCCCAACTAATATTTATTTATTTATTTATTTATTTTATTTTTTTAGAGTTGGGATATTGCCATGTTGCCCAGGCTGGTCTCCAATCTCCTGAGCTCAAGCAGTCTTTCTACATCAGCCTCTGTGGTAGCTGGGATTATAGGCATGTGGCACTGGGACTGGCCTAATTTTTTATTTTTTTATTTTTTTTACAGATGGGGGTTTCACTATGTTGCCCAGGCAGGTCTTTAACTCCTGAGCTCAAGCAATCCTCCCACCTCGGCCTCCCAAAGTGCTGGGATTACAGGCGTGAGCCACCACAATGGCCCCTCTTGGCTTTAGCTTTGTGACTTGTTTTGGCCAATGGGAGACGCTTGGATGAGCTTGAGGTGTTGAACGTGTGTTTTGACATCTCTGCTCTCACAATGCTTGTGCCCTCATTTTGGGGATGGGTTGAGAAGCAGTGAGAGGGGTTAGAACCTCTGGAGCGATGGGGATGCTGAGGACCTGTTTTGCCTTTCAGATGACGAAAGGGTCTGACTTTGCATAGGTTACTCTTCTGGGTCTGAAAAGCAGTCTTCCTTGAGCTGGGTCATTTGAATCCAGAAAAGAAAAAGGAAAGAGAAAGTCTGAAAGTGAGAGAGAGCTGGAGAAAGAAGGAGGAGAGAGAAGGGAAGAGAGAGAAATGCAGACCTGATCCCACCAGTTCACCTGAACGGGGAATGAGTCCTAAGGCTAACCTACGCTTCCCTGGACAATGAAGGTGATTTTAAGAAGGGAGGGAGGATTCTCTTGGAGATTAACTCTGGGCTTTGGCCTAGTTGAGTCTCCTTAGACTTTAAATAAAAAGCCATGGGGGAGGGGTGCATGCAGGGCAGCCACGGCAGGAGCTCGGGTTCCTATCACAGCCTGGCTGTGCCAAGGCCTGACATTTCTTATTTTGATAATTGATGTGGCCAAGTTGAAGCTTGTCACCGTGAGAGCATCGCATCGTGGCTTTGGTAGTGCCAGGGCTATGTGAAGAGTGAGAAAAATCAATTTCCACTGTCCACGGAGGGTTGTTTGATTTATTACTGTTGGAAGAAGAAATTCTTTATCTCCCACCCCCTGTTGGCGAGGACTGTTTTACAGTCTGCTGTTAGGGAGGCTCTATAAAAGCAGCTATATTTGTGCAAATTTTGGTATTTTGATAACCTTCCTTGACTATTCAGAGGACATTGAACACTCCCAATTTTTATAACCCTCATTTGTTTTTGATTAAGCAATTATAGGCACTAAAAGACAATCTGCAAGAGAGTGTGGCCAGCGTACCTGCAGGATTTTTTCATGCCATAGGAAGCTTCAGAGGGCTTTAATATTTCATGACCATGGGAAGGAGGAAGGAGGGGTTTGCTAGGAAAGAGAGCAGAGGATGCGATCTGGAGTCAGACTGGGATTGGGATCCCAGCTGCCATTGGAGAGCAGGTCAGTGTCCGTGAGCCTCAGTTTCCTTATCTGAACAATGGGTGTGTGTAGCAGACGATACCCCCCAGACCCTCTTAAATTCCCCTCAAGCCTTTTCTGGCCACCTCTCTTGCCTGCCTCTGTGTGCCTCTGCTTTCAATGCCTGCGCTGCGGCTCCTCCTCCAAGACTCTCCCTTGGCCTCTGAGTCTCCTAGAATTTAAGTACCTGGGAATGAATGTCCTTGCAGGGCAGCCCTCCTCCTGTGACTGACCCACAAGTGAGTATGAAAGCAGAGCTCCTTTGCCTCACCTCAAGACACGCCCCGAGGTGTAACTTACATTCCAGGTGGGTGTGACTTACACTCCAAGTTGGTTCAGACCGAGGTTCCCCCAGGCGCAACTTTGCCTGAAACCCACCCAAGATAGTAGACTGGTGCTCCTTGCCAATTTTTTATAGATTGTTTCATTAACTTTTACTCAGCACTTCAGTGTGCCAGGCATGGAATTAAATGGTTGAAATGCATTTTCTCTTTTAAGGTTGTGATGATGAAATAAGGTCTAGGGAAGTACTTTGCACAATGACTAACACACAGCAGCAACTCAGCACGCGCTGGCCAGTTTGAACATGATTGGGCTGCAATGTGGTGAGAGGACTCAGAGCCATCCAGCAGCCTCCTCTCTGCTCTCCTTGGTCCCCTCCTCCCCCTTCCAAATTTTTCTCCACACAGCAGCCAGAGTAGTCTTTTAAAACATTTCAATCACACGCTTGTAATCCCAGCACTTTGGGAGGCCAAGGCAGGTGGATCACAAGGTCAGGAGATCATGGCCAACCTGGTGAAGCCCCATCTCTACTAAAATACAAAAAATTAGTTGGGCACGGTGGCACGTACCTTAGTCCCAGCTACTCGGGAGGCCGAGGCAGGGGAATCGTTTGAACCCAGAAGGCAGAGGTTGCAGTGAGCCGAGATCACACCACTGTACTCCAGCCTGGCAACAGAGCAAGACTCCATCTCAATTAAAAAAAAAAAAAATCAACTATGGAAGACCCTCTAGTGGCTACTTGATTGCACATAGATATAAAATGCAGGCCAAGCGTGGTGGCTTATGCCTGTAATCCCAGTATTTGGGGAGGGCAAAGTGAGAGGATTGCTTGAGCCCAGGAGTTTGAGCCGAGCCGAGACAACATAGCAAGACCTCATCTCTACAAATAAAATAAAACCCAAACTTCCTACCAATGGGGCTTAGCAAACTTTCTCTAGGAAGGGGCAGGTAGTAAATACATTACACTTGTGGACCTTACAGTCTTTTTAGCAGCTGAAGACCTCTGCCCTTCTAGCACTGAGGCAGCCATTATACAATATGAAAACAAATGGACGTGGCTGTTTTCCAATAAAACTTTATTGATAAAGACAGGCAGTGGGCCAGATTTGGCCCGCAGACTAATTTGGTGAACGCCGGTCTACAAAACAACTGAATGGGGTGGACCCTGCCTCCCTCACCAGCCACCAGCCTCCTCCTGACCCACCCTTCTCCCCAGTCATTTGCTCCTGCCACACTGGCCGGAGAATCCCAGCACATTCCTGCATCAGGCTAGGTCTGTGCCTACTGGTCCCTCTGTCTGGGTCTGGGAGTCTCTTCCTGGAGGCCGTCGCATTGCTGGCTCCTGCTTATCACTCAAGTGTCAGGTCAAATGCCAAATGCCACCTCTTCAAAGAGACATTCACAAGCCTGCAGATCTACTAGGTCCCCTCCCGCAAGCCCCTCTGTTCTCTGTCACCTGAGTCGTTAATTTATTCCCCTAGTCACTTGTCTGGGTTCTGCCCAGCCCTTTGGGAAACAAGCTTCAACACTGATTCAGCACTGAATTAGCAGCACCCTCAACCTGTAGCACAGGGCGCAGCCCCTAGTAGGTGCACAATAAATGTTTGTTCCTTAAATCGTCTCTGGAGATCCCTCCTGCCCCGTTGACCCCAACTACTCTCTTCTGTAAGACGAGTTTTTGAAGGTGGAAAACATTAGAATTTCAAGTGGTTATCTTGGTTGTAAAGCAAACCTACAAAATCCTAAATAATCTTCCTTTCTACTCCTTCCCTGTCAATTACGCAGTTAAATGGAACATCTCACAGGGGGGTTTGCCTGAGCAAACCCTCACTTTCTTTTCTCAGTTCCAAGCCTAAGATTACAGACGTCCATTTTCAAGGCTACAAACACCAAGAGGAAGGTGCTGTCTGAACGTGGCATTGAGATTACCCAGTTAATTAAAGAGGGATTTAGGAGTTACTTAACTTCTGGGTGGCAAAGTGTTTTTTTTTTTTTTTTCTTTTTTCTTTTCCTCTACTCAGCTTCAGAAAGAAAGCCGAAATCGTAATATGCCAACTCCGGCTCCATCAGGTGCATCCTTCGTGTGACTTGATCCTGCAGCGAGGAAACCTTCTTCCCTGGGTTCCTTGGCTCTAAGGCCTCTGATGCTTTTCATAAGGACACTTGCTGATGCCTTGCTCAGCAAAGCAAGCTTTGTGTTCTCAGGATGACGGTGGTTTCAGAAGTGCTTTGGTAACCCTTCCTTTTATTATGTCATACTTAAGGGCAGTGATTCTTTGTTTTTTGGTGGTCTGTTTTATTGGTTTTTTTTGGTCTTTTTTTTTTTGAGACAGAGTCTCTGTTACCGAGGCTGAAGTGCAGTGGTACGATCTCGGCTCACTGCAACTTCCGCCTCTTGGGTTCAAGTGATTCTCCTGCCGCAGCCTCTCAAGTAGCCAGAACTACAGGTGCATGCCACTATGCCCAACTAATTTTGTATGTTTTTAATAGAGACAGGATTTTACCATGTTAGCCGGGGTGGTCTCAATCTCCTGACCTTGTGATCCACCCACCTCGGCCTCCCAAATTGCTGGGATTACATGCGTGAGCCACCATGCCTGGCTGAGGGCAATGATTCTTGAACAGCAGACATTGCCAGAGGGCCAACGGACTTCGAGAAGTGGTCAGAGACACAGCCACCATTCAATGGGGAAGGGTCTTGAATGCCATGCCAAGTAATGTGAGCCGTATTCTGGCCAGGGAGTGTTGGAGACTTTGACTTCAGGGATGACATTTGGCAGTAGCCATGAAGGAGGAAGGTGGTGGCCAGGAGCCCAAGCTGGAGCTTGTTCTAGGGCTTCAGATAGCAGAAGGTGGGAGCTTCCTGGCAGGGTGGCATCGAGAAAGAAGAAGAGATCCTAAGTTCAGGGGCCACAGGCCAGATGGAGCAGGTCTTGGCCTTAGCACTGAGAACTTGTACTTTATTCAGCTCTGATGGCAACAATAATAAAAATAATAACTACTTCTATGGGTTATTAACATAGAAGGTGCCTTTAGTTAACTTATTTGTAACAAGCCTTTTATGAACTTTCAAACACTCATCCGGTGACATTTCTGTAACGCTTCATTTAGATAAAGCCATTCATAACTTGGCAGTTTGTGAGCTTTCAATAGCCTTTCTCCTCACCCTGATGAGACACTGGATCTTGGTCTTAGGATGCCTGTTGAGTAGCTCTGATAAGCAAAGTGATAGGTGTTGTGTGGCTAATACAGAAGTCATGCCAGTAAGCCAACAGCAGGCAGGGGCTGCCGTTAGGAAAGGGAGCGGCTTGTTCTGCAGGCTGAAGGCAGGACCCCTGTGAATGACAGCAGTCATACCATTCAGCAACTCGTTGAAGAGCTGTGTCCATCTCAGGCAAGCCCAGAGACCTGAGACGAGTTCCTCTTTCATTGTGTGTATAGTTGTGGTTGCACGCATCCCACTTTGGCTGATGGGTTAGAATGTTCTCCAGTATCCCACTCACCTGTGTTCTTGAGCAGCCAGGACCCCTGCAGATAAAGCAAGCATCTAAATCAATGCCCCCCACTAACATTTGGACCTGGCTACACCATAGGGGAGAACAGAATTAGAGCCTTGCATTGCTGCTCCCACCTCCCCTCAGAGTTTCACGCGAAGGCATTATTCTTCTGGGGCCAGATTTCAATTGTAGTGAGCACAGAATGATGCTTTAATCCTCTGTAATTACTCAAGGCAGGAATCGGCCTAATGAACAAGTATAAATGGACAATTGGCCTTTTCCTTTGGAGTGGGAATGGATTTGCTTCAGTTATGATCCTTTGCTTAAGGGGAGATGGGATGTAGATACTGATATTTGTTTGATTTTATTTTTATCTGAGATAGAGTCTTCCTCTGTTGCCCAGGCTGGAGTGCAGTGGTGCGATCTCAGCTTATTGCAACCTCCACCTCCGGGTTCAAATGATTCCCCTGCCTCAGCCTCCCGAGTAGCTGGGATTACAGGCATGCGCCACCAAACCCGGCTAATTTTTGTATTTTAGTAGAAAGGGTTTCAACATGTTGGCCAGAATGATCTCCAACTCCTGACCCCAAGTGATCCACCCACCTTGGCCTCCCAAAGTTCTGGAATTACAGGCGTGAGCCACTGTGCCCGGCCTGATACTTGTTTTAAATTAATGTACTTGTTTACCTTCTTGTGGGTCAAATACATCACAAGAAATCACCAAGTGATGGTTTTCATTTACGATTTGGTAGGTGGGCCTCCTGGGAAAGACCTGTGGGGGAGGGTAGGAATCCACATTCCTGGGACACTGAGGTCTGGGGCCTTGGGCCTCTGTATTGCTGTCCTCTCTGCTTCGGGCAACCTCCCTTTAGAGGCCCCCAAATCTTTCCTTCTTCAGGTCTGGCTCAAAAGTCCCCTTCCCAATAAGCCTACTCCCAATCACCCTATTTAAAATTACAAACCACCTCCCTCCACCCCCCCCAATGTGGGTCTTTCTTCCCTGTTTCTTCTGTGCCAGCCTTCTAACAGAATATATGATTTACTGATTTATTCATCATATTCTTTGTTATTCCCCATCTCCCCTCCCAATAGAATGTAAGCTTTGTAACAACTCTTTTGTAACAGGTAGATATGACAGCCTGTTTTGTTGACTGTTGTATCTTAAATGCCTGGGGCTCATAACAGGTACTTCCTAAACCTTGGCAGAACAAATGGATGAGGAAATGAAGAGTTGGAGGGAAGGAATTGAGTGAGTTCAGGACAGGAAGGCTGTAAGAAACGTGTCACCACCCTTTTGGACAGTCACACTGAGAGACCAGATCTGGACTTGCTCTGGCACCCGGTTGGGTGGAGAAATGGGCAGAGGCTGGAGGGAAGGATTCCAGTTTCATGATTGCCTATTCTGTGCCAGTAAAACCTTGCATGCTTTCTCTGGGTTATGGTCTTCAGTCCCCAGAGCAATGCTGCATACTGGGTGTTATCATTCTCATCTTATAGGTAAGGAAATGAGATTCAGAGAAGCCATATACTGCCAAGGGCTATTGGGAGTAGCAGAACCAGGCTTGGAACCCAGTTTTCTAAATTGGCTCATCTGTTCTTTAAGTATAAGTTTGACCTCCTCCTCCAGGCTCTAAGACGAGTGCCTCTCTCTCCATGATGCCAGGCTCATCAGCCACAGCACTGTTTCTGTTTGGGGCTGGATCATTCTTGGTTGGGAGGGGCTGCCCTGTTCATGGTGGGGTCCTTAACAGTAACCCTGGTCTCTACCCACCTGATGCCAGTAGCATCTCCCCCACAGTACGACAACCAAAAACCTCTCCAGACATTGCCAACTACCTCCTTGGGGACGAGGTCACCCTCAATTGCAAAATACTGCTGTAGACGAAATAGAAGCCGTTCTCGTTGGCCCTGAGAACCTTCCGAGAAGTAAGAAAGAGCTGTTGTTAGGGTCATCAGCTGGGCTGGCAGCCAGGGCTTCTTGGGTTGTCTCACCCTGGGGAAGGTTCAGGCCCGTCGGGGGTGTGGTTCTTGTCTTCCAGGTCTAGAGCTTACTGGGCCCTCGGAGGCGGGGTTTCACTTGAGCTGTGTGAGTGTGGACCATCTGAGGAGCAGCTAAGGTGGAATTCAGTGGGCAGCAGATGGACTGGGAGAAACGCCTGCAAAAGGCTCAGGAGAAGCAAGAAGAGCCTTAAGACCGGGATGCGGGGCTGGTGCCTGAGAATGGAGAAGGGGAAGTAAGACGTGTTGGTAGAAAGAGCTCCAGATCTCGGTACGGCTCAGAGGAAGCCTCTGCCAGGCGGATGGGGAGTCCTCAGGCCAAAGTCACCTGTTAGAGGAATGGGTTGCACTCATCATTTTTGATAGGAACAACCCAGGAGAACTGTGGTTTTGGTGAAACACGGGAGCGGCCGCAGAAAGGAGGCACCTGAGCTGGCGGTCCACTGTGCTTGAGCAGCAGGTGATCTGAGTGGTCCACTGACGACACTCACACTGGAAGCCTGTCTGTGCTGAAGCAAATCAGTGCCAGCACTGTTGGTCACTGGCATCAGTCGAAGGGTGTGTCTGTGTGGTCTCAGCCAGGTGCCCACAGAAGCCAACCTTGAGATGAGGATTCAAGGGCACGTGCATGTTTTGAGGAGGTGACGTCCATGAAACTCCAGTAGGTGAATAGGATAGTGAGAGAGAAGAAAGCAGAGAGTAAGGGGGCATACGAGAGCGAGCTGCCACCATGGGCACCTGGAGCCAGTCCTGTAGGGGCTCCAGAAACTACAGGACATGGGCATATCTGGAAGTTTTCCAGCTGAGGGGCAAGGGAGCTGCGGTCTTCACCGGCCATCTCCCTAGTTGCAGCTCCCAGGCCGCCTGAGTGGCTATGGATGCTGCCAGCTGGAAGCCAGCCCCCCATTGCACCATAATGGTAAGACCATTTGGCATCCCACATGCCCTGAGCACTGACCAAGCTGCCCCAGAGGCTGGGAAAAGGCCTCAGGCAGAGCCACCAGTTTGCAAAAGGCAGAGCTCAGTGCCTGGAAGCCAGGGAGAAGATGCTGGATGGTACCCTGCAGGAAGAGAAAAGAAAGAAAGATATGGTAATCCTAGTATATGATAAAGCACATAATTAAAACATATTGCCCGGTGCCCTGGATCACAGAGAGAGGCCTTGGGGAGCTGGCTTGCTTCTACATGTTAACTGAGCATCTAGTATGCACTGGGCAGTGTGTGGGAAGACAGAGATGCCGAAGGCCAGTCCTCCGCCTGTTGGAGCTGACAGTCCAGTGGCATCAGCAAGCGCAAACATTTATCCCACGATGGGAGGCAGTGTGGCACACTGTTGCCACTAACCACTCTGAACTTCAGTCTCTTCATCATAAACTAGAGATACCTCTGGTTCCTCTTAGAATCTTTGGGAGGACTCTAGGAGATTCCTCTAAAATCACTGGGAGAACACATGGGAGATCCTCAAGTGCTTCTCCCATGCATTCACATATAGTAAACATTCAGTGCACTTCAGCTATCGTTCAAGCTGTTGGAGCTGCAACAGAGAAATATATGTGGTCTAGGGGAAAATAAGGGCCGGAGAGACTAAATCAATGGCGGGGAGTGGGAGGAGATGGATGTCAGAGAAAGCTTCTCTGAAAATCTCTGCCTTGGTGCTGAGAAGGAATTATAGATCCCGATCAGCAACAAATGGGTACACGCTCTGTGTTTTCCTTTGGATTTTACAGGCAGTGGTGATCGAGGTTGGTTAATGGTTAAACACCCTGTAAGCATTTCTACTGGGCTAGTTACCGTGGAGAAGGTTAAGGTTAAGGAGAACTTTAGAGCGATTTGCCTAACAATAGCAGCCTTCTTATCTCCCCACCTTTGAAAATTCCCACCATTTATTGGAGCCTGTTCGGTTTTTCACCTGAGCTGAAGGCTGGGAGTGGGAGGGACTCTCAAGCAAATCCACAGCTGTGGAACAAAAGGCCAGGACAGCTTTATCTGTAAGGCCAATACCAAGAGAACCAGAGAAGCCGAAAAGAGATAGCTTTGAATCCCACGAGGCGAGAGAGCACTGAGCCTTTATTTCCCAGGGGATTTTATTTAGCTGATAGGCAAAGTCTGGAGACTGGGTGCTTAACCCATTGGAAGAACTCAGTAAAGTATTCTGACCCACTGCAAAGCCAAAATAGCATCCTAGGTCAAAGAGCTGGACTTGGAAGCCTGTCCCTCCTGGGAAGCCAGCTTGGAAATATCTTCGAGCAGCCAGACACCATAGGAAAATACTTCTATAGATGAATCTGCTGTGGGTGAGTGCCCTCTCCACGGGCCTTTCTTAGTTTGGTCCCTGTGGCCTGCAGCTGTCGGGGAGCTCAGTGGACACGGGATGACAAGAGCAGGCACCACTAGACTGACATTGAAAAAGCTTTAACAATTGATGTCTGAGGGTGAGCCCCTGAAAAAAGGACCTTGAGCTGCCAGACTGTGGAACACAGTACTGGAGTGAGAGCCCAGGGGAAAATAAATGCCATTTTCATTCCAGAAAATATTACTGAGGCATCTGCAAAGTTCAATTTTTCTGTCCAAGCCTTTTATTCAACCTAAGGGCCAGGTTCAGGCACAGAAGGACCAGCTATGAGCTTTAGCTTCGATTTGGTCTTAATACGTATATGTCACCATCGAGATTTATGTATTTCGTAATGACCGGAGAACTACAGAGAAAGTCCAAGATCAGCCCTTGTGATGGTACGAATTTCTTCATCTGAGCGTTTTTGTAAGACACATAGATTCCTAGTATAATCAGAATAAAACAATAAAGATGGAAACATATCTGGGAAAGAGGACTCTATGACTATTTTGAGACTATAGTTATTTGCTATAAATGAATCTGTGAGAACACTAAGAAGCCTCGGCTTTGTGGGGTACTTCTCATGAGGCAGGCGTCTCATGTACCAGATCAATATAATTTTGTAACAACTCCGTGATGTTGTCTGGGGAGGTGGAATCACCTTCCTTTGATGCGTGTGGAAACGGAGGCTTGGAGGTTTAAGTATCAAGGTCTTGTGGTTAAGTCAATGCTGCCTTAGGAAGTGTTGCCTAAGACTGGATCCCTGCAGTAAAATGCAAGACAAGACGTAAGATTTCAAATGGTTTCCACTTCCGCTCTCCAAGGTCTCCCCGCCCTCCCTATTTTTCTTGTGACCCTCCCTGGAGTGAGGGCACAGTTTGAGCATTCCCTGTTAGATCCTCGAGAATAACAGCAGTTTCTTATTGACCTGTCAGTCATCCTAGAGCACAGAGAATACCAACTCCAATGACCATGGAAACCTGGCAGGTAATGCAGGCCAGTGAAGCCGATTATACGTAATAACTCAAAAGAGAGAGCTTGCTTCATCTAAAGTAAGCAGTTTCCACCCACTTCCAGCCAGTTGCAGTCCTGTGTGGCCAAATGGTCTGCTTTTCGAGGGAAGCTGGAGAGTCGTGCCGTGTGAAACGTCCTCATTTTTTAATCATCGGAAATTCATTCAAAATTGTAAGAAGTACCATCACATTGGGTTGAATTTAGCCAATGTGCAGCTACCGCTTCCTTAGAGCCTTGCGGAATTCTTCACAGCTAGTTGACTTTCCATAAAAGCCTTTGAGTTAATGAGTGAATTAATTACTAAGCAGAGAGCCCATTTGAAGGCTTAGCCCTTTAGACGCCCCCCTTTGCTGCCCATTCACGGGGGTTTGCGCCACGCCTGTCACTGCCAGCAACAGGAAGCAGAGCACCTTTGAGTCTGACTCTTCATCAGTCCGTCACTCTGATAAGCTTGGCATGCTAGGGCTTGGCATGCTGTGGGCTTTCACTTGGGCTGGGATCGTCAATGTCACCCGCATCTGCATTGTAGAACCACATTATTGGCTTGAGGAGGTTTGGAAAGTCCCCTGAGTGTAGGGAACTATACCTTGGTCAGATTTTTACTCTTCCAGGTCTTTTCTTTTTCTTTTCTTTCTTTCTTCCTTTTTTTTTTTTTTTTTTTTTTGAGATGGAGTCTTGCTGTGTCACCCAGGCTAGAGTGCAGTAGCTTAATCTTGGCTCACTGCCACCTCCACCTCCCAGGTTTAAGCAGTTCTCATGCCTCAGCCTCCTGAGTATCTGGGATTACAAGTGCTCATCACTATGTCCAGCTAATTTTTGTATTTTTAGTAGAAATGGGGTTTCACTATGTTGGCCAGGCTAGTTTCAAACTCCTGACCTCAGGTGATTCACCCACCTTGTCCTCCCAAAGTCCTGGGATTACAGGTGTGAGCCATCGTGCCCGGCCCACCCTTCTAGGTCTTACTAATAGTGGGCTCTTAATTAGTGTCTAAATGAGTGCGAGAAATGAACACTGGTCCTTCGTTGGTTCATTTACTCAGCAAACGTGGATTGACCATTCTCCGTGTGCTGGCAATGGGATTCCAGTGATGAATTACAGACCTGCTCCTTGCTTACAATATTATGGGATAGGTAGACGTGGAAGAAGTAACTGAGTATGCTGGGACTGGGACCGGGCTATAGGATCATAAGTGTAGGCGTGTAACTCAGCTTAGAGATCCAGGATGGCCCCTCTGAGCAAGTGATGTGTAAACTGAACCCTGGAGGTTGAGCAGGAATAAAGCCAAGTAAACAATGGGAACAGAATGTGCAAAGGTCCTGATGCAGAGTGAACCAGGGCCTCAGAGAAAGGTCCAGGGTGGCTGGAGCCAAGAAATCATGGGAAAAAGTGGGTGGGTAAAGCGGGAGAGATGGCCCGGGTCCAGATCCCCCTGCAGTTGCCCATAGTGAAAGTTTGGACTTCAGCCTAAGGAGAAGAGAAAGCCACAAAAGGTTTTAAACAGGTATGGTGCCTGATGATTTATATCCTGAAAGATCTCTTTCGCTAAAGTGTGGAGAACTGATAGGGCCATCAAGAGTCGATGGGGGATCTAGTTGAAGCTAATGTCTATATCCAGGCAAGACATAGGATGGTAGCTTGGACCAGGATGCTGTGATAGAGATGGGATAATGGCAGGGAGGTATGAAATACTCAGCAGGTAGAATCAGTATTGCTTGGTTGTTGACTGACTATGGGGGATAAGGGAAAGGAAGGTGGCTGTTTTGAGAAGGTGTAAGGAGGTGGTACTATTTGCTAAGCTACGGAACATGGCTGGTTCTGTAGCTGTACAACTCTTTGAGCCATCAGTTAGACTATGGTGTGGATGTCTTCCCTGGAGCAATACACCACAGCAGCTCTGGGAGGAAGAGTGGGAGTGGGATTGGGGGCTGGAGAAACGGATTGAGTTTGGAGTTTAACAAAGAAACTAGCAAATATCTCCAAAGTCCCAGTTGTCATTCTTCATAGCCATCAGACAAAAAGTGGTCAAAGTTAGGAAACTGAATTTTCAAAGAAGTGAGGCCTTAAAAAGAACCAGGCCTCTGATGTTGTTGAGAGGGAAACATGCATTTTCAGTTGTTCAGAGATTACCAAATGGAAACAGTTCCTCTCCCAAACAGAAGCAGAAATTCACTTTCAGGCTGGAAAATGTCAATTTACTGAGAAAGGAGAGTAAGGGGCCCAGGGAAGCATCAAGGCCACATGCCCCAGCTCCTCATCCCAGAGGTGTTCCCATGTCCAGATAAGCTCACGGTGACTGGAGCTGCCCAAATTCGGGGCACCCACCCATGTGATCTTACCCTTCCCGCCACTCCCGATGTGGGAAAAGGGTGAAGGGTGAGCGGGAATCCCACCCAGAATGATTCGCTGTGATCATTACCATATGAACAATATGCTCTTACAGAGAAGGAGGGCCCCGAGGAAGAAAGAATGTTTTTAAATGCCTAATAAAGAGGTAGAAGTACTGCCCCTAACCTCTGTAAAAGAATGTTCCAAGGAGAGATGAGATCAAGGATATAAAATTGTTCTGGTTTTGAAGACAAAGATGCCAGGAAAGCAGGCAGCATCTCTGAGATGCAGGAGACTTAGGAGGCAGAGAAAGAAGGAATTGCTGCTCTTTCTAAGATGACAAAAATATTTAATCTGGTGGAGGATGGAAGTCCTTGATCGGGTCCTAATGGGTCTATATCAGACTTACTCTGAGTCTTTGAGTATTTCCCTTCTCATCTTGCATTTGGCATTTTTCTCAATGAGGGGGGTCCTTTTGGTTGGGGAACGAGAGTCTAGGATGGGCCTGGGCGTGGTGGCTCACGCCTGTAATCCCAGCACTTTGGGAGGCCAAGGCAGGAGGATCACTTGAGCCCAGGAGTTTGAGACCAGCCTGTGCAACATAGTAAGACCCCTGTGTCTATAGAAAATTTAACAATTAGCCAGGTGTGGTGGCATGCACCTGTGGTCCCAGCTACTCGGGAGGCTGAGGTGGGAGGATCCCTTGAGCCCAAGAGTTTGAGACTGCAATGAGCTATGACTGCATCATGGCACTCCAGTCTGGGTGACAAGAGTGAGACCCTGCACCACCACCCCTGCCCTGATCACCTAAGACATTTACAAAGATTGAGAAAAAAAAAAGACCCTCTTGGATGCCAAGTGGAGGAACCAGATTGTGATGAATGTTTGTTGACTGAGCAATGACAGAGGACCACAGCGGCCTTGACCTTCCAGGTCACCTCCTCTTCTCACAGAGACACGGATGGCTCCCAATTTAGACAATATTTGAAGCCCTCAAAAGCCTTTGCTGCATTTCCACGAATGTCTAGAGTGGGCTTGAGACCCCTTCCCCGAGGGTCCGCTGTCTCTAACCGTGGATTGATCTTAAGAGCACCGAGGCCTAGCTCTGAAGGCTGCATTCCTCAACACAGACCTTCCTCTACCAAGAACGGAAATTCACAAGCTGTGAGTGTCCACAGGCGGCCTCTTCATGGGGATCTCAGGAAATGGGCTTTTGAGGGTCAGGTGGGTGGCCCCGGTCCCCCACAAAGGTTGCATCTGATGGACAGACAAGTTTGTCCTCTCCTGCATGTGGAAAAGGCTTGGAGAGATGAGCTCTGCCCTGCCTTTGGAGCCTTCAACAAACCTCCTCAGGACAAAGATGTCCCCAGCACTTCTGGAAGAGATCTGACACTGAGATCCCACCAGTCATGGGGTGAGCTGCAGTGGACTGTGGCACACGGTGGCCTGGCGTATGAGACCACCCCCGACCCCATACACCTCCCACCTCACCTGCCCATGATGTCATTGCTTCAGATGACTTTCAACAAAGTCCTCCCCTCCACGGCGTCTCCCTTCTTGTACCATTTTCAACTCTGCAGCCAGTCAACTCTACATTCAGGTGTAAAACATAAACACCCCCGAGGGAGGAAGGCCTGTTCCAGAGTGGTCACTGGGAGGCAAAAAGGCCTGGTCTCCCCGAACCTCAGCTGCCTCATCTGAGACAGTAGAAAAGATGATGTTGACCTTCCAGAGCCTTAGGGAAATGAGGCCAGGTACCCACCATCCAGTTCTCCTTCTCCCTCTTCTAAAGTGCTGCAGTCACCATAGCTGGTGCCTCCATGCAGCCAGGCTTCCCGTTGGCATCACTTAGCCTGGCAGTGCTGCTAATGAGGCCTCTGTGGCCTGGGCTTCCGGGGCTGCCATCTCTAATGAACTCAGCCTTCCTGGGAGCCACAGCCTGCTCTCCTGCCCTCCAAAGAAAACACTGTCTTTCCAGGATGGATGGTGCTGAGGGAAGCTTGAAGGAAACAGACAGGGAAGACCTGTCAACACTAATTAGAAAAAAGTGGTTCTCGCCACCAAAGCCTTCCTGCCCGTTTGCTGCTGCCAGCCAGGGCGCCCGCGAGGGCTGCTCACCTGAGCTGCCACCGTTTTCAACTTTGCATTAAGCCAACCAAGGATCCTGGAGACCCAGCGCTGGCAAGACCCCACGTGCTTTCTTTTCCGGCCCTGACAGCTCTTACCTCTTCCCTAAGCCTCGACTTTCCTTTCTCTTCTCTTTGCACCCCTGTGTCCCCACGAGGCAGTTTGGGGGTGAAGCCGTCAGAGTCTGATAGGAAGTAGAACCCAGCTCTGTGGTCTTAGGTTTGTGGACTTGTCAGGGTCGCCTCTGTGGGCCTCACTTCTTTTCTCTGTAAAATGGGATCATAATGCCAACCCCGCAGGTTCATTAGGGGGATTAGAAAGCCCCTTTCCCAGTGCCACAAACATATAGAAACTCAGTGAACAAATGGTTCTCCTTCCATCTCCTCCCTGTCCCCTTCTCACACCCACACTCACCCTCAGAATGCTTACTTTTTCTGTTTCTTGGTTCTCGAACAAGTTTTTTTTTTTGTTTGTTTGTTTTCTTTCGTTTTTTTAGACAAGGTCTCGCTCTGTCACCCAGGCTGGAGTGCAGTGGCACAATTATAGCTCACTGCAACCTCAACCTCCTGGGCTCAAGCCATCCTCCCATCTCAGCCTCCCAAGTAGTTGGGACTACAGGCATGCATCACCACACCTAGCTAATTTTAACATTTAAAAATTTTGTAGAAGAGGTAAGTTCTCACTATGCTGCCAGGCTGGTCTTGAACTCTTGACCTCAAGTAATCTTCCTACCTGGGCCTCCCAAAGTGCTGGGACTGCAGGCATGCATCACTATGCCCAGCCCTTGAACAGATTTTTGATCTTATCTGTGATCTGCAAGTCAGGACCTGCTGCCTCTAAGTCCGTGGTACATCTACCTGTGGAAAGTTCCCTGATGTCCTCCCCATCCTCCCCCTCTCCTCCCTTCACCTTACAATATCGACTGAGAACCCATGGAATACCCAGCACTTGACTGATCAAAAGCAGGCATGGTCCTGCCTACGCAGAGCTCCCAGGCCTGGGGAAGGCAGAACCCGGAGAGAGCGGCTGTATCCCACCATACCAGGGCCCTCCCACCCTTGGAAGCTCAAGCGTGCTTACAATAGACAAGGCTTGTGCATAAATCACCTCGTTTGACCCTCAGAAGCCTCTGACACTGGCAACCACATATGATCCCATTTTACAGATGCAGAGAGTCAGGACCAAAGAGTTGTTTTTCTTCTACCGTGTTCTGTGGCCTCCAACATCAGAGTCCTTAGTAATGTGTGTCTGTTTCCAAAACAGTAGGGCAGAAGTGGCTTTAATAGCAGTTCCCTCTAGGCAGTCACTGTGCTCAGGGGTTTATGGGCATTCTGTTGTTCCAGCTTCATGCTTCCCTTGGAGGAAATAAATACCGTTCCCTCGTCAGGTGGGTGAAGACACTGAGGAAAGTTAGTTAACATGCCCATGACCACCCAGCTGGTGAGCATGGGGCCCGCAGGGACAATCCAGGTCAGCCTTGGCGTCCACACCATGCGGTGTGGACATAGGAGAAGGTAAGTCATGAGAACCTGGGCTCTTGACACAAGCTCAGAGGGCAGACAGAAGCTGGAGAGGAAGGGGTCTCTGTGGGGGAAGCCAAGAACGTAAAAGTATGCCATGCTGTTTGCCACGCTTCCAGTTAAGAATCTACCAATTTAGCCCCCAGCTTGTAGCCTCTATCTTGAAGCAGGAGAAAGCGGCAGGTAGGAATTCATTGTGTTCCTAAGATACAAGTCAGCCAGAGAGGCTGCAGAAGCTGCAGTGTCCTGAGACCACAGAGTACATCCTCCCAGAGGGAGGTCCTCTTAAACAAGCCACTCGGTCCAGTCTTTACACTTGAAGGTGTCACAGGCCCTTTCCTATGGCTGTGGACACCCAAGCCTCTTCCACCTGGAGCCACCAGAGTGAGCATGGTCTCGTGTGATCACTGTGACTTTCTCCCAGCCTTCTGTTGTGGGGTAATTTTTTCTTTATTTACTTTGAGACAGAGTCTTGCTCTGTTGCCCAGGCTGGAGTGCAATGGTGCAATCTCAGCTCACTGCAACCTCTGCCTCTCAGATTCAAGCGATTCTCCTGCCTCAGGCTCCCAGGTAGCTGGGATTACAGGCCACCATATTCAGCTAACTTTTGTATTTTTAGTAAAGATGAGGTTTCTTCATGTTGGACAGGCTGGTCTTGAACTCCTGACCTCAGGTGATCCGCCCACCTCAGCCTCCCAAAGTGCTGGGGTTCCAGGCATGAGCCACTGCACCTGGCCTCCGTTGTGGGGTTTAGAAAATGGGGCCGAGGAATAGTAACACAGGTGGGCGTACCTTGTGCTTTGCTGTAGGTGGCACAGAGTGATGTGCCCACTAATGGCACATGACCCAGACCCCTGAACTTGGGATCTGCCCTCATTGTACCCACTGTACCCACTCCACCCAATTCAGTGCTCTTCACCCGGGCTGCAGACCAGCTCTCCTTCAAACACCTCTTCTTCTTCTACAGTTGAACTTACTGGTGCTGTCCAAGATGTCTAACTGCTGCCATTTATTGTGTCTCTACTATGTGTCAGGCACTCTGCTATGGACATCCCAGATATCTCATTTAATCTGCATAGTAACTCTTTGGGCTGGGTGCAGTGACAGACCTGTAATCCCAGCCCTTTGGGAGGCCAAGGCAGGAGACTTGCCTGAGCTCAGGAGTTAGAGAGCAATTTGTGGAACATAGCAAGACCTTGTCTCCACAGTTTTTTTTCTTTTAATTAACCAAGCATAGTGGTGCATACCTGCAGTCCTAGCTACTTCAGTGGCTGAGGCAGTGGGATTATTTGAGCCTAAGAGAAAGACTGCAGTGAGCTATGATGACCACCGCATTCCAGCCTGGACAACTAAGAAGACCCTGTCTTAAAAAAAAAAAAAGAGAAGTCTTTGAAGTAGGTATTTCTTTATTCCTTTAATCTGATGAAGAAACTGAAGTTCTGAGAGATGGCTCATGATATATAGCTAACAAGAGAGAGGGCTAATAAGAGGGGTAGCTGACCACAGTGCCCTTGGGTATAAACACCATGAAGCACAACTTCCACCTCCAAGGGCTTCCTCATGCTGCCAGGATCAATGCCAAACCCAATTCTGTGTCCCATGTGACTCCCACAGGGCCCAGACCCTCCTCACCTCTCCAGCCTCCCCCAGCGTCTCCCATCTCTCCTTCATAGGACCTTCTTTCTGTCCACTGAACTAGCCAAGCATGTTCAAGGACTTTGCAATTGCTCTTCCTTCTTGGAACTCTCTTCCCCTAGATTTCTCATCACTCTGCCTCCTCATTGTCACTCGGGCCTAAGTGCCAAGCATCCTGGAGGGCTTTTCCTGCTCCTTGCCCAAAGCAGCCCCTTCCAGGCATTGCCATGACCTGGTGCTCTTTTGTCTTCATCAAAACAGTTTTCCAGGGCTGGGTATGGTGGCTTACACCTGTAATCCCAGCACTTGGAAGGCAAAGGCAGGAGGATCGCTTGAGGTCAGGAGTTCAAGACCAGCCTGGCCAACATGGTGAAACCCCATCTCTACTAAAAATACAAAAATTAGCCAGGTGTGGTGGTGTGTGTGTGTAATCCCAGCTACTCGGAAGGTTGAGGCAGGAGAATTGCTTGAACCCAGGAGGCAGAGGCTGCAGTGAGCCAAGATCATGCCATTGCACTCCAGCCTGGGTGACAGAGTGAGACTCCATATCAAAACACACACACACACACACACACACACACACACACACACACTTTCAAAGCTAAAGTAATCCTATCTGTTCATTTATCTAGTACATGTTTATTCTTTTCTCTTCCTGCTCCCACCCAATGGAATGTGAGCTCCTTGAGGGCCAGAAGGCCACCTGTGTTGCACTAGGGAGAGTCAGCAGTGCCCAGTGAATACTGAGCATCCACCTAACCTTCCTCTCAGTTCTGCAGCAGAACTTCCAGGTTTGATCAGAAACCTTTGGTTAAGACCCTTGCAAATGACGATGTGATTTCACCCAGCTACAAACTGCTTACATAACTTCTGGGCCATCTTGAGCCCAGAGGAACCTGTGAGGACAAAGTCTCTTAAGGATGCCCCTGAAGGCAGCTCAATGCTGTCAGCTGAAGAATCACAACTGGGAAGACAGCTTTTTTTCTTCTCAGGGGTTACAGCCTACAGGATGGCCATCTCACAGGCTGGGAAGCCTTGCATTTCAAAGAAGAAGGGATGGCCAGGCACGGTGGCTCATGCCTGTAATCCCAGCACTTTGGGAGGTCGAGGTGGGCGGATCACGAGGTCAAGAGATCGAGAACATCCTGGCCAACATGGTGAAACCCCATCTCTACTAAAAATACAAAAATTAGCTAGGCATGGTGGCGTGCACCTGTAATCCCAGCCACTCGGGAGGATGAGGCAGGAGAATTGCTTGAACCCGGGAGGCAGAGGTTGCAGTGAGCCGAGATCACACCACTGTACTCCAGCCTGGCGCCTGGCGACAGAGTGAGACTCTGTCTCAAAAAACAAAAAAAAAAAAAAAAGAAGAAGGGACAAGCTGGGAATTTAGGCTGAACAGTTCAGCTAAGTATACGATTTCAACAGGTTACAGGAGGAACTATGAATATTTCCAAAGGCAGAGCACACACATGCCTAGTAAGCAAACATGTATGTTACATATGTCCCATGTTCACTTAACATTTATTTTTATTTTTTATTTTTTTCTCGAGTGGAAGCAAGCTTATTAAGAAAGTAAAGAAATAAAGAATGGCAGGCTGGGCACAGTGGCCTGTAATCCCAGCACTTTAGGAGGCCAAGGTGGGTAGATCACCTGAGGTCAGGAGTTCAAGACCAGCCTGGCCAACATGGAGAAAGCCTGTCTCTACTAAAAATACAAATTAGCCAGGTATGGTGGTGCGTGCCTGTAATCCCAGCTACTCTGGAGGCAGGAGAATCGCTTGAACCCGGGAGATGGAAGTTAAGGTGAGCCAAGATTGTGCCATTGCACTCCAGCCTGGGCAACAAGAGCAAAACTCCATCTCAAAAAGAAAAAAAAAAAAGGCTACTCTGTAGGCAGAGCAGGGGCTCAAGCTTCTTCACGAAGGATGCTGATTGTTACTTTTTTATTATGTGCTAAGTAAGGGGTAGATTAGTTGGGAGTTTTCCAGGAAAGGGGTGAGCAATTGCCAGAACTGAGCGTTCCTCCCCTTTTTAGATATAGAGAGTAACTTCCTGATGTTACATGGTGTTGGTAAACTGTCATGGTGCTGGTGGGAGTGTCTTTGAGCATGCTAATGCATTATAATTAGCGTATAATGAGCCATGAGGGCGACCAGAGGTCACTCTTGTCACCATCTCGGCTTTGGTGGGTTTTGGCTTTGGTGGGTTTTGGCCGGCTTCTTTACTGCAGACTGTTTTGTCAGCAAGGTCTTTGTGGCCTGTCTCTTGCGCCAGCCTCCGTCTCATCCTGTGACTAAGAGTGCCTTAGCCTCCTGGGAATGCAGCCCAGTAGGTCCCAGCCTTATTTTACCTAGCCTCCATTCAAGATGGAGTCTCTGAGACTTAACATTTAAATGCATTAAAATTAGGCTCTCTACGTCAAAAGTGACAGAGGACACAAAGGCATCCTGCACGCAGCCTCTACAAACCAGCCAGAACCATTGGTAGTTGGTGGTCTCTTATCAAGAAGGAATGCCGGTTGGCTGTTGTGTCCAAACCGCAAAAGGACGGGGAGCCTAGCAAGTCTCCCAAAAAGGCTGCTTTCTGTTTAACCCATAGGAAAAATAAAAAATCTAATGGCAGTTAGAAAGAGAGGGGACATCATGAGGCATGCCTCCCGTCCCATCAGGGCAGGGAACTCAGCTTGTTATGTTTCTCTCGGTTCCCTTGGTCAAGAGATCCATTCAGTCCATTGGAGAGCTTAGGATTTTATTTTTATTTTTCAGTACTAATGCCACCTCTTCTTTTGCTCACAATTTCTCATCTCCACGAGATCCTCAGAAAACCCCCACAGTGCACACACATCACAGGTACCGGTTATCCAGTGTTTCAGTTCTCTTCTGCCACATAACAACCCCCAGTTTTTTTTATACCATCCATGGGACTCTGCTTGATAACCTCAAAATTTAGCAGCTTAAAAAAAACAGCCATCTTTATTTGCTCAGAATTCTGTAAGTCAAGAATTCTGGTAAACCTGGGCTGGGCTTTTCTGCTCCTCGTGGAGCCGATGGGAACGCTCATGAGATTGCATTTGGACGGCAGCTGGGCTGAGATGTCCAGCCAAAACAGCTTCGCTGGCAGGTCTGGCGCCTGGGTGGGAACGCTGGGAGCCTGAGGCCACTCTCTCTCTCTGCACCTGGCTCTGGTCACGTGACTAGCTTGGGCTCCTTTTCCATGAATCTGAAGAGTGAGTGTTTCGTGGCACAGGTGAGGCTGCAGATCTTTGAAGGCTCAGCCTCGAAGTTACCCAGTGTCACTTTCTCTGTGTTCCACTGGCTAAAGCAAGAGACTGGGCCCACCCAAATCCAAGGTCAGAAAATCCCTCCACCTCTCCATAGGCCGCATGGCGAAAGACCATGTGCCATGCAGAATGGGAAACACTGTTGCAGTCATCTTTGGACAAACAGCCCACCAGATCCAGTTCCTGGATTAGTTTGGCACACTAGAGTTCTGGACTCTTTCGGACCACAGAATTTATGACTCCTGCGCATCCTGCCACTAGGAGGCAGTGTGGGCCCTCCTGGCGTCCCTTTGGGGCTTTTCTGGATCCTGCAGGCTCCCAGCCCTTGGCATTGGAGGGTAGAACCAGAAGCTTCCTGGGACACCCCCGTTCCTTCCCAGGCCTTTGCACGTGCTGGTCTCTTGCATGACACACAGAGCGTGCCCCTTGCTGCTCATGAATATATTTACTTCTGAATTTAAGAACCATAATGGATTGACATTGGCCCCTGACCTTGCAGAAATACTGAACAAATGAGATGTAGGTCTACAGGGCAATTGCTTTCTTCTTTATTTCCTGGGATGATTACTATTGATTATCTGCTGTGCACTTTGTTAATTTCCTGTTGACGGGCTCCCTTCTATGAACAGTTCCTGGGAAGGGTTTGGCTTTGTTATTTTTTCCTGGGATTAAGGCTCAGTGTATTCTAAACAACCCCATGATTCAGCAGAGAATTTGTTCAACTTTCTTTTCTGGTAGCCGATTTACCAGTGACCTCTCCCAAAGTGAAGTGACAGGCAAACATGACACAAAAAGTCAACTCCCCTTTAAGAAATATTGCAAGGCTAGTGATGGGTATACATCCTCGCCGGCATTGCTGATGCTAATTGCAGTGTACCTGGGGTTAATGATGATTTTGCAATAACAGGTAACATTTCATTTGTGTCAGGCTCATGGCTAAGTGCTTGACAAGCTTTATCTCTTTAATTCCTCCCAACAAACCCATGAGGTAAGTCTTGATATGATCCCAGGTATTGTCTGGGTCCTAAGGGAGAGCTTTAGAATATAGAAAGGTTTTAGGGCACCAGAAGCAATTTTGAGCTAAACACGTTTCTTCTTTAGGGCCTTTGAATTTGCTGTTACCGCTGCCTCAAAGCCTTGGCCCGATCTTTGGTCTCTGTGCAGCCCCCCTGCCTTATTCTTTGGGTCTTCGTTGAGATGTCACATCTTCAGAGAGGCGCTCCTGTCCCTTGCCAGCCTCCCTTCTCGTCTGCTTTATCTCATTCCTAGCATATCTCTCTAGCATGCATTTGGAGGTTGCGTGTCTCCTCCACTCTGGAATGTGTGGAGAAGCTAGTTTGTGGGTTCATTTACCATTTCTTTTCTTTTTTCTTTTTTTGTTTTGTTTTTTGGTTTTTTTTTTTTCGAGACAGTATCTAACTCTGGTTCTGTCGCCCAGGTTCAAGTGCAGTGGTACAATCTTGTCTCACTGCAACCTCCGCCTCCCAGGTTCAAGCAATTCTCTTGCCTCAGCCTCCTGAGTAGCTGGGATTACAGGCACGCACCACCACGCCCGGCTAATTTTTGTATTTTTAGTAGAGACGGGGTTTCACCAGGTTGGTCAGGCTGGTCTCGATCTCCTGACCTCATGATCCCCCCACCTCAGCCTCCCAAAGTGCTGAGATTATAGGCATGAGCCACCACGCCCAGACACATTTACTATTTCATCAGCCCAAAAGCTATCTGTTGAGTGAATGGATGACCCATGTCCTCCCACTCACTGCCTGCATGGCCTCAGCAAGAGCTTGTCAGAGCCGCTGGTTTCTCCTCTGTCAAATGGAGATCGTAATTAGAACCTGCCCCATAGGGTTGGTATGAAAATTAAGCAAGATACTATAAATAAACTTCTTAGTTCTTCCATGAGACCTCGGCATTTCACAATTAAGACAAAGCAGTCTTCTAGAGGCTACAGACGAAGCAGAATGAAATAAAAAATACAAAGTGCTTAGCAAGGTACCTGCATACTGCGGACACCAACGGGTGATGATTGTGCATGATTTTCCTTCTGATATTGTAGGGACAGTGACTAATGATCACCAGCCTGGGGTGGATCAAGTCCTGAGCTCCACTATTGACTGAGGTATAAAACTGATCAAACTTGAAAGTTCAGAGTATTTTTTATCTTGACTGAGAAATGGAGGAGAAACGAAGCAGAGGATTCGGTGTTCTAAGAAAGCAAAATCCCTCCGGCACTTGCGGGTGAAGTTACAGGAGCCCAGAGGATGCCGAGTGGAGGCGGAGGACGCTGAAGGCGCCCGAGAGTAAATAACATTAAAAGGTATAAACCTCAGTTTCAAGTGCTAGGGAATCATACCTCCATTTTTAAAATGCCCTTTCAGGTGCTAGGTTTTAAAATGAATCACTGTGTTTTCTAAGCACAGGGTCAACTTCAGAAGGGGATATTTCCAACTATCCACATGTGTGCTCAAGCAGCATTTACAAATGCAGGGTCTGAATGTAAATGGGACAGCTGGAATTTGGCCTAATTTATAAGAGCAAATGAAGATGTCAAAACTGAGGGGTGCAGACAGGAGGGGACCTTCTCAGTTCTCAGATTCAAGGTTGCAACGTTACTGACTTAGAGGCTACTCAGCACCTCCTGTCATAGTTTGTACCTTTAAAACCCATCAAGAGTCCAGGTGCAGTGGCTCACGCCTGTAATCCCAGCACTTTGGGAGGCCTAGATGGGAGTCCAGGAGTTCAAGACCAGCCTGAGTAACAGAGGGAGACCTCCATCTCTAAAAAATATTTAAAAATTAGCTGAGCATGGTGGCGCATGCCTGTGGTTCCAGCTACTCAGGAGGCTGAGGTGGAGTGATCATCTGAGACTGGGAGCTCAAGGCTTCAGTGAGCTGTGATGGCGCCACTGCACTCGAGCCTAGACAACAGAGCGAGACCCTATCTCAAAACAGAACAAACCAACCAACCGTCAAGAGAGTGAGTGACAAACTCTTTGAGCCTCAGTTTCCTCATCTGTAGAATAGGAATAATAACACCCCCCCACCACAGAGTGTATTAATTATTGAGAATTAATGAGAAAATAATGTATGAAAACACCACAATCTCTGGCACATAAGCATGTTCCATAAAGGGAAGCTATTGTTATTTTTTAATTAATGTGAATTCAGTCCCCAATCATAAAAAATCTTTGATAGTTGATGGTTCACATATGGACTGAACTCCATGATCCATGTTCTGTACATTTCAGTTATGACTCTACCACTTTGAGTTCTGTTTCTTTGGACAAGTTCTATCACCGCCCTGAGCCTCAGTGTCCTCATCTGTAAAATGGGCATAAGAATGGAACCTACCTCTCAGACCTTTTGTAAAGGTTTACAATAGTGTCTGGCACACGTAAAGAACGCCTTATATGTATTTGCTATTATTGGCATCAAAATTATGACTAGGAGGAACTAGCAGTTGTTTCTAATGCTGAAGATGGGTCTTTAGGCCAATTTATTGACCGATAAGTGAGCAGCTGCTTCTGGATGATCCTTAGCTCCTCATTGAAATGCACCTCCGGCTGGGCGTGGTGGTTCATGCCTGTAATCCCAGCACTTTGGGAGGCTGAGGCAGGTGGATCACCTGAGATCAGGAGTTCGAGACTAGCCTGGCAAAGATGGTGAAACACCGTCTCTACTAAAAATACAAAAATTAGCCGAGCATGGTAGCACATGCCTATAATCTCAGCTACTCAAGAGGCTGAGGCAGGAGAATCGCTTGAACCGGGGAGGTGGAGGTAGCAGTGAGCCAAGAGCGCACTACTGCACTCTAGCCTAGGCGACAGAGCGAGAATCCACCTCAAAAAAAAAAAAAAAAGAAAAGAAATGCACCTCCCATGAAAACTGGGACCATGGTTAAAGTGTGTTCCTTCATTTTAGTAATTGAAGAGGCTTATAAAAGCAATAATAAATATACCTAAGTTTCTATGGAGACAATTATCTAATTAGGTTTTCCCTTTAATCAAAGGACTCCAAATTTAGGAACTCTTAGTGTGTTTCCTGATTAAGGCCATTTGTGGTTTCCCTGAGATGCTGGAGGAATCCCAGAGTAGAGGCATTCCCCCCAGCCTCATTGCAAATGTTTTCATTACAGATTACGGCAGCAGGCCTGGTAGTATCTGTAGAGGGCTAATTTTTCCTGACAGCCCTGCTGACCTTTATTTGCTGATAACCCTCTTCTCTGCGGTAACCCCAGCAGATAGAGAAAACGCCAAGGACGTAGGTCTCCTTTCCCTGGAGAGTAGCTTCTCGAGAGACTCAGGAGAGAGGCCCACTGGAGCTAGCATGAAAAAAGAGAAAATTGCTGCCCTTAGGATGCCCAGCTCTGAAGTAATTGGTGCAGCCTCAGCTTCGCTGGGCTGTAACATGTCAGAATGTGATGAGGCTGATATTTGGAGTTTGCTACTCAACATGGTCCCTGCAAAATGCCATTTCCAGCACCTAATACCTGTCTGGGGAGAGATCAGAACATTTAGTTTTAATCTTAAAGGTCATGCAGGAATTCATCCTAATAATGGAGCCCAAAGCCAGGTGGGGAGCCCAGGAAATCTCACCAGCAGGGGCTCCTTTTGCAGACTGAGCCACTGCAAGAGGAAGAGCCCATGTGCAGAGAACTGATAAAAACCCACCGTCCTTCATGATGACCCTGAGAAGCCAGGTTCTGCTCCAGGACTTGTCTTCTGCAAAACCAGGACCCTAGGCATGAATGCTTGCATTCAGGCATTTAATGAACCAAAGTTTATCTATGTGCCACGCTCTGAGCTGGACCCTAGAGATAAGAGGTGAAAAGATACGCCCTCTGTCCTCAGGTGAGAACAGCCAAGCCAAGAAATTGCTAAGAAATGATCCCACTGCTGTCAATCTTAGCCATCTGGGTATGGAGGGGAGAGCACTGTGTCTGCCTGAAGAAGTCAGGGGGCTGGGCGCAGTGGCTCACACCTATAATCCCAGTACTTTGGGTGGCTGAGGTGGGTGGATCATGAGGTCAGGAGTTCAAGACCAGCCTGACCAACGTGGTGAAACCCCATCTCTACTAAAAATATATAAATTAGCCAGGCGTGGTGGTGCACACCTGTAGTCCCAGCTACTCAGGAGGCTGAGGCAGGAGAATCGCTTGAACCCAGGAAGCGGAGGTTAAAGTGAGCCAAGATCGCACCACTGTACTCCAGCCTAGGTGACAGAGTGAGACCCCGTCTCAAAAAAAACAAACAAACAGACAACAAAAACAACAAAAGTCAGGGAAGGCTTCACTCAGGAGGTGGCCCTGAGCTGGGTCCTGGCTGAGGAGTAAGGGTTTTCTGGCAGGCGGGCATGGTGAAGGAGCTCCTGGCAAACAGAAACGCATAGGCACACCAGAGACCTGGCCTGGCGAGGGGGTGTGTGATGGGAGTAATAGGGGTGGGGGACTTGAGGCTGAGTCTGGAGCCAGAGAGAGACTGTGGCGCACTGAGGTTATGAGGACCAAACTGGAGAGGCGAGGAGACACTGTGCCAAAAGTTGGGGTACTCATCTGTGGGCAGCAGTGGCCCCAAAGCAGGGTGTGCCAGTCAGGGTTCAAACGGAGAAACAGGCCCACTAGGATATATACATGAAGAGACGTTTTGCAAGGCATTGGCTCAGGCACTGGTGCGGTTGGTGAGGCCGGTCTGGAATGCACAGGGCACGCTGGAATTCTTGATTGGGCCGGGGTGAAGCTGCTGCCTTGGGTGGAATTTCTTCTTCATCAAGGAAGCCTCAGCTCTGCTCTTACATGCTTTCAACTGAGTGACCCAGGCCCCACTGATTAGCTAGGACAGACTCCTTTTCCTAAGTCGACTGATTATGGGCTTTAATCACATCTACAGAATACCTCCCTGGCAACGCCTGCAGGAGTGTTTGATTGGATAACTGGAGACTCTAGCCTAGCCAAGTTGATACTGAAAACTGACCTTCAGAGAGGGAGTCTGGGGAGGTATGTGCTCTCTGCAGGCCTTCCTCCTCTCTCCCTGCATCAAGGTGTGGCACCATAAGCAGCATCCAGAGTCACTCAAGGGCCCAGTGTGGTGGCTCATGTCTGTAATCCCAGCACTTTGGGAGGCTGAGGCAGGCGGATCACAAGGTCATAGATCGAGACCATCCTGGCCAACATGGTGAAACCCCGTCTCTACTAAAAATACAAAAATTAGCCGGGCGTGGTGGTGCGTGCCTGTAATCCCAGCTTCTCAGGAGGCTGGGGCAGGAGAATTGCTTGAAGCCGGGAGGCGGAGGTTGCAGTGAGCTGCGATCGCCCCACTGCACTCCAGCCTGGCGCCTGGTGCCTGGCGACAGAGCAAGACTGTGTCTCAAAAAAAAAAAAGTGTCACTCAAGCGACTGCTGCAAATTAACAAAGGGTGATTCTGGGACAGGCAGAAAGACATGTGGGCACTGGGCTGGAGTGATATCACCATGTCTGAGAATAGCCTCTTCTCAGCAGCCCCAAATTGGAAATACGTAGTTCCAGAAGTCAAATACATCTTGATTTCGATATCCGCTGTAAAGCCGGTTGCCTTGCTGGGAGCTCGGACGCACCCGCACCACCACCCCCCCTTCCTTTTTCCCTTTTACAAGCCCCGAGCAAGCTCAGACATGCTCAGACATGTTCCCCTCTCCCTTGCTCGCACAGCCTGGTCTTCCCTTAAGGAGCCCAGTATGCAAACAAGGTGCTGCAACCATAGCTTCTTAATAACCAATAGCAGCTGAGTCTTAACAACCAATAGCAGCCGAGTCTTAACAACCAATAGCAGCCGAGTCTTAACAACCAATAGCAGCCGAGTCTTAACAACCAATAGCAGTTGAGTCTTAACAACCAATAGCAGGCAAGTAATTCCAACCAACAACAAGCCAAGTCCTAGGTCAAGGCTTGTAACTTACCCAATAGCAGTCTTGCTCTCCCACAACCAATCGAGCTGTTTCACTCCCTATAAAACCCCCTGTCTAAGGGGAGTCCGTGCAACTTCTCCGGCCCCTCCTGTCAGGACCGCAGAATCTCATCTGTGAGCCTGAATAAATTCCCTTGCATTGGATTATTTTGGTGCTGGCCTCAGTTTCTTCGTTTTATCCTCGGAAACAAACCTTACATCCGCTAGACTGCTTACATTTTTTGAAGCTGTAAAATGAGATAACGGCTTGGGGGTGCTTTGAGAGATTAAGATGTAAGCATGGGGGTGCACAGCGTCAAGCTTCTAGAAAGTGTTTCAGGAGTGGCCTGGACCCTAAGGCTCCTTTGGCTGCAAATAACAGGGACCAATGTGAGCCAGGTTAAGTAGAAAAGGGTCCTGGAGGAATACAAGCGTGTCTCATGGATTCCAAGTTGACAGCCAAGCCTCAGGAAAATTGGGGAGCAAGGCAGCCCTGTGGACCGCCATGGAAGAACTTTTCCAACCTTCCCTTGGGAACTTTGTCATTGACTGGCTTGGTGTCTCTCAGTTCAGGCTTTTGAGAGAAAGAATCTTATTGGCTGGCTTGGGTCAGATGTTCACTTGAGGTCCAGTCAGCTATGGCCTAAGAGTGGTGCCATGGAGAACAAATGTGGTGCCAAATTTTACCCTATGGGCAGAATGGATACCTCAGGGAGGGCTGGTTCCTCTGGCATGGTAGAAAGTTGCCACACCTCGTCCGTGGGAGCTTCATGTGCCTCCCTCTCCCCAGTGACCTTCCTGCTCTGACCCTCACTGACACCTTCTCATCTTTTCCCCACGTGCCTCATTGCAGACTTTAGAGTTTCCTCTCTATCATGAGAGCCCAGGACAAGTTACGTACCCCATCTAAGCCTCAGTCTCCTCATCTCTGAGATGAGAATCATACCTTTCTTAGAGAATTGTTGTGAAGATCAAATAATATACATCCAGCTCTTAATAATTGTTTTTGCTTTCGTTGTTGTTATTTCATTGTTAAGAAGTAGTGGCAATGTTTCTCACTGCAGAGCAGGGCTTCCTCCTGAAAAATGATCATAATAGCACATGGCACGGGAGAAGATGGGAGACATAGGCTTTGAACCAGCTGTCTCTGGGTGGAAGCCTCAGCCCCGCCACTTACTGTCTGTGAGACAAGTTAATCAACATCTTAGCTTGTTTCCTCCCTTGTAAAATGGGAATGTCCTTATGGGAGCGTGCTTAGCAAAATGTCTGGCGTATACTGTAGTTGCTCAATAAAAGGGAATTCTTATTATTGTAATTATGTTTCTTATTAAAGTACTTATTTAGTCAGATAAGCTCTTAAAGAACATGACTCCCCAACTCCATCTAAAAACAGTCGAAATCTGATGCTACTTTCTTGTGATTTGTATCCTGGGCACTGCAGTACTGGCTGCTAATTAACAATTATGGCTCACACGCCTGCTCCCCCGGTAACTCTCTAGTTAATATTTTCCAAGCCAGGCTATGCTGTCATCAACTTCAAGGTCAGCTGCAGTTTCGGGAGCAGCAGCGTGATTTTTGCATATGGCATTGGAGCCATCCGTTTTTCCCCGAGAGTGGAGGTAATTTGGAGCCCACACTTCTCAATCATACATCCTTTGTGAGCACATCGAGCTGAAACCTCACACTGGGCCTAACCGGGCATGGTGATTTGGCACCTTGAATGGATTGCATGAAAATCAAGCTCAAATACGGAGCCACTGTAAGCTCATTTCATCTTCATCTGCCATTTACCTAGAAAGGCCACGGCTCTACGTCTAAATAACCGGATGCCTGCGTTTAAAATGCACTCTCTTGCTCTCTTTCCCAACACTAAATCAGGATAAAGAAAAAAAAATACCTTTGTATACAGCAATGCCTGAACAATTCGCACACCCTGTAATTCTCACATAACCCTAGCACTCTCCCCTCAGCTCCTGCAAGACATTTAATAGAGGGATGTTGTGCTGACATCTCATATTGTAACAATATTGTTACGATGCAGAAATATGCCAGGGTGAATCTTCTAGTAAACAGTGAACTGCCATTAGAAGAAGCTTGGTGAAATGACCCATTTCTGCACCAACAAACAGCATGCATTTAGGGAGAAGAGTCAACATTTTGATTCATCATCTTCTGCTTACTAGTTTCCAACTCTTGACACCAAACCTCTTTAGACTTAGTGTGAGTTAGGCGCACTTTGCTGATGCCTTCCAATTTGGGATTTCTTGGTTTTCTTCTTGGAGGGCAGAACGGGCCAGTGGTTAACTCAGAGCTTTGATTCTCTGGGTTCAAGTTTGAATTTTGGCCCCTTCCTACCTATGTGACCTTGGATGTATTAATTATGGCCAATACAGGTGTTCACATATAGATTGCATTTCACATGCGCTGAAGAGTGTTGGAAGTACTTTACCTGTATTAACTCTTTTAATCCTTAGATGTACAACACTATAAAAGAGGCATTTTTCTTGTTTTCCCATGCTACGGTAGAAAGCCAAGGGATAGTGAGGTTGAATCACTTGCTCAAAGTCAAGATCTGATCAGTGACCAAGCTAGCATTTAAACCAGGGGTCTTGACTCTGGAATCCCTGCTCTCCTCTAGTGTAGTGAGTTAATCACATTAAGCATCATCTTTTCTGTCCATAAAATGACCATGGTACGACTACCCGCTTCTGGGATTCTGGTAAGGATTCAATACTCGAACAAAGGCACGTAAAGTACATAATGAATTACCTGGAATATTGGTATGAGCTCAATTAATGTTGGCCATTGCAATTAATGCTGGCTGGCAGCTACTTTGTCGGGCCTCTGCCTTCTGCAGCTCCAAGGGTGTCATTCACATAGAATACAGTGTGTCTGGTGCTCCAGGGGGCCTTTCACTGTGAGTCCTAGGTGACTGGCACCCCCTGCAGTTGTGCACAGCGGCCCTGTGGACCTGTGTCACTCTGGAAGGAGGGACAGCTGTGTAGGAATCTGCAGTAGCCCAGGGAAGTGATGGTGAGGCTTAAATGGGGGTAGAGGCCATGGGGAGAAAGCCAGGGGAACCAATTCGGTAACAGCTTTATTATCAATGATTCACCATTTTTGAAGGATCAGTCAGACTTAGGACTGTGTCAGCGGCCCCAGAAGAAAACCAAGCCAGTCAGCAGTGAGAGCCAGGTTGCTGTTCAGGAATGGCTGCATAGTTTTGGGGACCCAGCACAAAAGGAAAACACGAGACTCCTTTTTCAAAAAGTATTATTATTATTATTATTTTGAGACAAAGTCTCACTCTGTCACCAAGGCTGGAGTGCAATGGCGCAGTATCAGCTCTCTGCGGCCTCCGCCTCCTGGGTTCAAGCGAGTCTCCTTTCTCAGCCTCCCGAGCAGCTAGAACGACAGGCACCCACCACTATGCCCGGCTAATTTTTATATTTGTAGTAGAGACGGGGTTTTATTTTATTGGCCAGGTGGGTCTCGAACCCCTGACCTTATGATCCACCCACCTTGGCCTCCCAAAGTACTGGGATTATAGGCATGAGTCACTGCGCCAAGCCTAAAATTATGGATTTCAAGACAGCAACAGTAGAGCATTAAACCACACACAGGGCACGTCGAAGCATGGGGCCCCCTGCACCTGCTTGGGTTGTACGCCAGAAGCCAGCCCTGTCTCCGTGCTACCGTCCTACCCCCAACCCCAAACGCATCAGCCAGGGATGGGCAAGTGCTGGCTCTCGGGCCTCCAGCCTGCCAGCTCATTCACTCATCAGCTTTCTCCCTCCAGGAGCACTGCTGAAAGACAAATCTCTGGCAGATAGAAAAAGATGGTTGGGACTCCAATAGGAATGAGGCAGGGAAGATAAATCTTTAGCCCAAATGAATTGTGATTAACCACAAATACTAAGAGGTGCTTCGGGGAAGCCAGGGTGGGTAAATTGAATTCATGGGGAGGCAGCTTGCAGAACCTTCAAGAATAGTCTCTGTCCAAGAAGATTGATGCAGCACAAAGGCTTATAAGGCTTTCTTTCCCCAACATCAGGCTGTTAGAGTGATGAGCCCTGAGCTACGGGCACCTGTCTGCATGAATAAAAGATGCATTGAGACCCAGTAGACCCTAAAGCACCAGGCACCAAAGGGCCTCCATCAAAGCTCATGCCCAAAGGCCTGACCACCCCGCCACGCTGGAGATGGCTTTCCTTCTGCACCTGCATCACCTTTAAGATACTTGCACACATGGGAGCTCACCTAATAAGGGAAGCATCGTGATCTGAGGCATGTGGACAGACACCTCTGATGTCTGAGACATCCTGAGATGCCACCATCAGAATCCCTTGGGTTAAGATTTCCTCCAGATCACCAGCTTACAAATGCAGTTATCTTCCCTGGGAGGGTTACCTTTAACTTCCCGTAATGCCTTCATGAGGACAAGTGAGTAGACGATCTGGCTGTTTTCTAGCAGGGTCTTGAAGGGATGGGACCCTGCACAGGTTAATTTTGATATGCAGGTGAGGGTCTAACATATCAAGAGCATTCATTCATTCCCTCATCTGATATTCACTGAGCATTTCCCAGGATGGGACCTACTCAGGCCGAGGGCCTTGGGGATAGGAGGCTGCCAGGAATCTGGTGGATGGGACTGTAGAGAGGGCTTCCCAAGGCAAATTTTGTCTGCCTTACTATTTAAAACCAGAGCCTGGTCAGGCGCGGTGGCTCATGTCTGTAATCCCAGCACTTTGGAAGGCTGAGGCAGGTGGATCACGAGGTCAGGAGATCGAGACCGTCTTGGCTCACACGGTGAGACCCTGTCTCTACTAAAAATATGAAAAATTGGCCAGGCCAGGAGTTTGAGACCAGCCTGGCCAATATGGTGAAATCCCATCTCTACTAAAAATACAAAACGTTAACTGAGCATGTAATGTGTACTTGTAGTCCCAGCTACTCCAAAGACTGAGGCAGGAGAATTGCTTGAAACTGGGAGGTGGAGGCTGCAGTGAGCCAAGATCATGCCATTGCATTCCAGCCTGGGCAACAGAGCAAGACTCCATCTCAAAAAAATAAACAAATAAAATAAATAAATAAAACCAGAGCCATCCCAGAGGCAGGGAAGGATACATCTGATTAAGTCAGTCTCCACTGAGGTCTGTTTCAGCAGACCACATCCACCCGTTCTGGTCAGCTGATGTGCGAGGCTTCCTCACCCTTCCAGCCCTGCTTCCCTCTGCTTCCCCACACGCCCTCCCGTCCAGGCGAATGGAACCACCTGTGTGTGTTTCGTGGCCGAACCTTTGCTCCTCCCGCGCCTCCTACCAGAACCACCCTTGGGAAGCATTTCCACCTGCTGGGATCCTTCTGGGTTCCTCTCTGATTCCACATTCTCTGTGTCTCCTTTGCTCTTTCCTGTGATCAGATGGGACCTGCCTCTCTTTGAGCCTCCTTAAAACGAAACTTCCACCACCTCCCTCCTGCCCATGCTGTGTTCTGTTTTGTGCTCAAGTCCTCTTTTTTTTTTTTTTTTTTTTTTTGGAGACAGAGTCACTCTGTTGCCCAGGCTGGAATACAGTGGTGCGATCTTGGCTCACTGCAGACTCCGCCTCCCGGGTTCAAGCAGTTCTCCTGCCTCAGCCTCCTGAGTATCTGGAACTACAGGCACATACCACCATGCCCAGCTAATTTTTTGTATTTTTAGTAGAGACAGGGTGTCACCATGTTAGCCAGGATGGTCTCAGTCACCTAACCTCATGATCCGCCCACCTCAGCCTCCCAAAGTACTGGGATTACAGGCATGAGCCACCATCCCTGGCCAAGTCCTCTTATCTTAGTCCCCATTCTTACTCTAAAGGCAAGGACTCTTAAGCAATTCATTACCAAAAAAAAAAAAAAAAAAAATTCCCTAGAGCCTAGACAGTATGTGGCATACAGTTCATATGTTTGTTTAATTAAAATTTATGCCGGATACAAATTGCTCCAGGCACCAAGTAGATGACATCTCCTCATCACCATTTATCAAAGGATTCTTTTCTTTGTCTGCAAAATATGATCTCTTATAATTGAGTCACCGTGTCTTGGCATTCCTTGAATTTCTGGACCCGGGATGGGATAGACATGGAATAAAGGGGCTTTTTCTACTTTTCTTATTTTGCAATATAATAATTCACTTACAGTAAAATGTGATAATTTATGTACCATAAGATATAATAATTCACATACCATAAAACTCACCATTTTAAGTGTACAATTCAGTGACTTTTAGTATATTCACAGAGTTGTGCAACCATCACCACTATCTAATTACAGAATGTTTACAGCACCCTAAAAAGCGAAGGGGCTTTGTTGGGAAGTCATTCAAGCAGTTGTCACAGTGTTGTCCAATCCAAGTCCCAACAGCTGGGGAATCCGGTCTTTCCCACCAGGTCTCATAGAATTGGAGGAACCCGCTGACTTTTTTTTTTTTCTTCTCTGTTGCCGAGGCCGAAGTGCTGTGGTACAGTCTTGGCTCATGGCAACCTCTGCCTCCCAGGCTCGAGTGATCCTCCCACCTCAGCCTCCCAAGTAGCTGGAATGATATGTGTGCACCACTATGCCTGGCTAACTTTTGTATTTTTAGTAGAGATGGGGTTTCACCATGCTATCCAGGCTGATCTCAAACTCCTGAGCTCAAGCAATCCTCCCACCTTGGCCTCCCAAAGAACTGGGATTGTAGGTGTGAGCCACTGCACCCGGCCCCCACTGGCTTCCAAGGGAATGCGGGCTGGATTCCACCCACTGAGATCTCTCTGCCTGCACGTCGCCTCCCACCCCACCTCCACGTCCTTGCTTGTTTCCACTGTGCTAACAGACAACCCTGCCCTCAAAACAGCCTTGAGATGCCTCTAAATCATCAACTGCTGTTCCTCTTGGAACTCTGTCCCTTAACCCTTAATCGGCTGGGGCAGCCTTTCTCCTGTCGCAGTTTATTAAGATTTCATCACCTGCAAGGCAGAGATCGCAGCCAGGGGATCTTCCCGCCAGCTTGGGGACCCAGATAAATGGCTTTGGCAGAGGGCTGAGTCGCCGACGCTTGCATGTTGGAAACCTCTCTGCTTGCCCCTTCTGTCCTGAAATCTCACTGGAGCCTCATCCTGACACTATTGGCTCTCTTGTGCCATCATTCCAAATACCCCCTCAGCCCCGCTGGGCCAAGGAACCCACACGCGGTGCTTGTTAGATTCTGCGTGACTTGCAAACCCCCAGTCTCTGGTCCTGGTGGAGGAATGTCGTCCTGGTCCCTGGACATGCCTTTGGCCTCTCTGTCACCTCCCTCCACTTGCCCACAAAGCACTTGATGACATGCAGAGAAGATGCCCAGGAGTCCACTGAAGACACCTAAAGTGGGCTTAGTCCCCCGGGGGAATGCAGAAGCTGGAGATGGTGATGGAGCTGGGCGAGCTTCTGGGACGTCCTGCCTCCCGGCCTCCCTGGCACGCCTGCCCGAGGTGCTGGGGCAGTAGGCACGAGCCACCAGCCTTTGATCCCTGTGCACACACAGCTTCGCGTTCAGCAGCGCGTTTGATCCACGGCAGCGGCTGTGGGATGACTGTTGCTGCTGTGTCATCTACCAGCAGTGGGGGTGGGACTTGCCTTTCTGGAGGAGCCGCATTAGCCGGGATGACCTCTGTCAGTGCTGCGGGGACTTCAGTTGACACGACTGTGACTGCACTTTCCAAACGCTTTTCATGTTTCCCCTGCTTCTCATCTTCCATACCCCTCCCCGCCCCCGCCCACCCCCAGCACAGGGCTGCCTGCTGATGTCAGATGGAAGACTTGAATCAGAATTGCCACCAGGCGGAAAAGTAGACCATCCAAAGGTGGCCGTTCATTCATTCATTCATTCGGGTGGGGGTTATTTATTGAGCACCTGCTATGTGCCAGATACTGTGCTGGGCTTTAAGGAGACAAAACATATAAGATAGCATCCCTGCCCCCAAGACTCTCACAGTCACTTGTGTGTAGGGAGGCAGATAAGAGTATCAGCTTGAGAGCTGAAAGGCACAAACAACCCAAATGTCCAACAACAGATCAATGGCTAAACAAGATGTGGTCCATCCACGCAATAGAATATTTTTCAGCTATCAAAGAGTGAAGTACTCACCAAACATGGTGGCTCATGCTTGTGGTCCCAGTGACTGTACAAGGTTGGAAGAAGGCTGCAGCCATCTCCCAGGTACCGTGGAAGCCCAGAGGGTCCCTTACCTCAACCTGGAGGTTGAGTGGCTTCCAGAGGAGGGGAATCTTGATTAGCATCATAAGGAACCAATGGGTGCAGGAAAGGAGAGAGAGTGTGCCAAGCAGAGGGAACAGCATGGGCAAAGCACAGAGGCAGGAGAGCACCGTGCATTTAGGGTCCAGGACACAGTTAGCAGGACCACACTTAGGAAAGCAGCCGGGGAAGATGAGGGTCAGGCCGGGCAGGTGTGTGTGTGGCATGTTAAGGCGATGGAGGCCACTGATGGCTTTCAGCAGGACAGGAATAGATCCCCGACTGCAGTGGCATGGGGGAGGCAAGGATGGACGCAGGGACCAGTCAGGAGACGACTGCAGTGACCCGCCAGGAAATGGTGGCAGAGCAAATCAGCGCCAGCGATGGCATCTCTGGGGTAGCCTGGCTTTGCTGGACCGAGGACAGAGAGGATTGAGAGAGGAGCCCCAAGGACCCACTGCACTTCCCCAGGCTCCTTTGGGGAGATGTTTTTCCACATTCAGAGCACATACCAGTGCTTCGTGGCTGACTTGTGCAGCCCTACCCCATGCTTAGAAGTTAAGGCCTGAGGATCTGGAGGCAGACTAGCTGGGTTCAAACCCCAACTCTACTAGCTATTAGCTAAATGGCCACAAACCAGTTAATTCACCTCTCTCTGTATCTGTTTATCCAGCTGTAAAATGGGAATGGGCATAACGAGAGTACCTGGGCATAGGGTTATTGTGAGGATTAAGCGAGTGTGTCTGTGCTTAGAATGGTGCGTGGCACACAGTATGTGCACAATAAATGTTTGCTTTCATTCTTCCTGCTCAGAGCGTTCCTTACACTCTGTGGTTTGAGACACATCAGAACGGGACCCAGTTCATATTTGAAGCCATTGAGACATAATGAGATATAATTATGTCTCATTAGTATATAAATGAGATATAAATCACCCCTGCATGCTTTCCGGGTGGTTCCTCCTCTGGCAAACAAGCCCACCCACCCCAGGCTGTGCCCTCGCCTGTTGGGGTCCCCAGGAAGCCACACAGCCTGCAGCCTCCACCTGAGGAAATTAAAAACCAGATTGGTTTTTTCAGCATAATCAAAAGTAACACCACAGGGCCTGACCTTTTGTTCAAGAGCAGTTACATAAGCGCCATTTGCTAAAATCTTACCTTGAGCCTCTGCTCTCCTCCCCTGGGCTCCTCAGGATGCTGCCTGGTTTGGAGGTGGCATCCTGGGCCCACTTTCCACAGGTTATTCTAGGTGCCCTCTTGTAGGTCTAGCTATCAAGGGTCAGCAAGGGGGCACTCACTTCGTGGAGAGCCCAGCAGGGATTGCTGATGCTTTACCTTTTTTTTTTTTTTTTTTTTTGAGGCAGAATTTTGCTCGTGTTGCCCAGGCTGGAGTACAATGGTGTGATCTTGGCTGATGCGACCTCCGCCTCCTGGGTTCCAGCGATTCCCCTGCCTCAGCCTCCAAGTAGCTGGGATTACAGGAGCCCACAATGATACCCAGCTAATTTTGTATTTTCAATAGAGATGGCATTTCCTCCATGTTGGTCAGGCTGATCTCGAACTCCCAACCTCAGGTGATCCACCCGCCTTGGCCTCCCAAAGTGCTGGGATTACAGGCGTGAGCCACCGTGCCCGGCCGGGTTGCTGACTCTCATCTAAACCTGACAGAGTTAGAACCCAAAAGAGATGTGGAAATCCCTAAAAATTTCTATGGCATCCAAAGTGAAACCTCAGCAACCATCCCTGGTAGAGCGTCTAAGAGCAAAACCATTGACCATCATCCACAAACTGTCAACAGGCAATAGATCTCTGCATTCGGAGCACTGCCATTCCAAGGCTGTGGCCTTTATCTTCCTGAACCTCAATTGCCTCCCCTGCTAAATGGGTATAGCCAGTGGTATGCTAATAAGTGTTGAACAACCAATTCTCACTGCTGGGCCAGGGTGGGAGGTGGTGGGGAGCCTGGTGTGTGGTGTTTGCCAATTTCCTTGATGTAAATACTTAAATGACTTACTTGATGTCCCTGATGACAGAGTCGGGGGAGCTGCAGACAGTCGGCTCTCGGGAGCCAGTGATGACGGCTCCTGCACACCACCGGGTGTCAGTACATGCTTCACAGGCTGTATGGGAGTAATGGTTAGTGTTGAGTGTCAACTTGATAGGATTGAAGGAGGCAAAGTATTGTTTCTGGTTGTGTCTGTGAGGATGTTGCCAAAGGAGATGAACATTTGAGTCAGTGGACTGGGTGAGGCAAACCCACCCTCAATCTGGGTGGGCTGCATCTAATCAGCTGCCACTGTGGCTAGGATAAAAGCAGGCAGAGGAACGTGGAAGGACAACACTGGCTGAGTCTCCCGGCCTCCGTCTTTCTCCCATGCTGGAGGCTTCCTCCTCGAACGTTGGACTCCAAGTCCTTCAGCTTTTGGACTCTTGGACTTACACCAGTGTTTGCCAGGGGCTCTCGGTCTTCCACAGACTGAAGGCTGCACTGCCAGCTTCCTACCTTTGAGGTTTTGGGACTTGGACTGGCTTTCTTGCTCCTCCCTCCTCAGCTTGTGGGAGGCCTGTTGTGGGACTTAGCCTTGCGATCACATAAGTCAGTCCTCCTAAGAAACTCGCCTTCATGTATTCATCTATCCTGTTAGTTCTGTCCCTTTAGAGAACCCTGACTGATACAGTGGGTTAAATGAGAAGCAGTCCATGAAAGCGTGTGTTACCCTGTATAGTAACCGTGCAGATGCACTCCAGGGAGAGCACAGCGCGGGGTCTTAGGGAAGTCTGGAAATGAGCGTAAGCCTAGCTGCAATCTCTTCTGTGTCAGGCACACAGTAGGGTGCTTGCAGGTATGGATGGTAGCTTGGTACTTGTAGGTAGGTACTATGTACTGTGGAGATGGATTTAAGGGCTTTTCTTTTTGATTAATTCACAGATTTGCTCCCCTCCTTGAAATTGCTTATTTTCAAATTTAAGCTTCGTGGCGTCCTCCAGATGCATGCTCCCTCCCATCCATCAGAACCTCCAAACATAACCCAAATCTGCCCAACTTCTCTCCCTCCTACTGTCCCGTGGGACGTGGCTCTCACCTCCTCTCCATCCTCCTCTGCCCCAGCGTGAGCCGCAGCTGATTCTGCACCAGTCCCTCTGGCCTCCTGGCTCTTCTTGCGGCATGGCACTCACCGCCTCCCTCAGGGCCTTTGCACATGCTGTTCCCTTGGCTGGGATGCTGTTCCCCTTGTTCCCCCATTACTCAAGTCTCTGCGCAGAGGTCACCTTTCAGAAAGCCTTGTCCAACACAGGAAGCCCTCACCGGCATCCGTTCTTCATCCCCAGGGCCTGCTGTGTGTTTCTTTCTGTCTTCTATATCGTGCATTTGCTTGTGTGTTTCTTTATGTCCTGTCTTCCCCACCGCTTCCACTAGTGGTGAAGTCCTCATGGGAGGAATCGATCCCCTGCCTGAGGTAGGTCCCACCTTGCCTCTTTTCCCTCTTGCACTTGGTCCCTCCAATCGGACATGCTAGCTCAGCCACTTTCTGGCCTCCATTCTGGTCCTGGTTCTCCTCTCCCTCTGAGATGTGTGATCCCATGGAGAAACCTCTGGGTCACCCTCCTGCAAATGAGCACCACATGCCTCAATCCAGGGCTGGGCACGGTCCTCTCCAGCACCCAGTCCCCTTTCCCAGCCAGAGCCCAGGCCTCCTCCACTTTCCAAACTCAAGGCCCATGTCTTAATGAGGCCACGAGTCATGTCCCCATCCTGCACTCACATCAGCCCATGACAACCACACATCCACTTGCCCGCCTTCACATGAGCTCCATGGGTATACAGACCTTGTCCTGCCCAGCTCTGATTCCCACCTTCTAGAACAGAACCTGGCACATAGTAGGTGTGCACTACACACTGGGGAAACTCACGATTCTTCAGACAGCCTAGAATTGCCGGAGAGCTCCAGGATGCATTTCTGTTACAAAAGGACATAGACCTGCCTGGTTCGGCTCAGCTCCAGGTATCGCCACATTTTGGAGGATCACTGTCTTTTCATTTCCAAGCATGGTACCATGGAAGCCTCCCCAGTGGGTATTTCCTGAAAGTGCTGCCTTTGGCGTAACGTGATAGTCCTCACCCCCATCACATGGAGGAGTGGGAAAGGAAGGGAAAGGGTGAATTTAAGAAAGACACAAACTCTACTGAAAGTAGAGTCTTGAACAGATGGCACAGGCTGCCTCTTTCTCCATGGCATGAATGTGACAAAGAGAAGGAAGACCTCAGTCTACTCAGTGATGAGAGTAGCTCCCAAGTCCCCCATGCAAGGAAAATGGTAAAGACAGAGTGAGGGACTCAGAAGCGGTGGGTTAAGCTATGTTGATGTATCATTTGGCAGCCACTTAGGTAACACACATGGAGGCAGAAAGGGCAGAAAGATGGTGCTGTTTTTTGTTTGTTTGTTTGTTTTATTTGAGATGGAGTTTCGCTCTTGTTTCCCAGGCTGGAGTGCACTGGTTCGGTCTTGGCCGCTGCAACCTCCGCCTCCTGGATTCAAGTGATTCTCCTGCCTCAGCCTCCCAAGTAGCTGGGACCACAGGCACGTGCCACCACACCCAGCTAATTTTTGTATTTTTAGCAGAGACGGGGTTTTACCATGTTGGCCAGGCTGGTCTCGAACTCCTGACCTCAGGCAATCTGTCTACCTCGGCCTCCCAAAGTGCTGGGATTACAGGTGTGAGCCACTGCACCTGGCCTCTGGCGCTGTTTTTGATTTAACTATGTTTTGTCCAGGAAGCACTAACAGGAGACTCGAGCAGTGGGAACCTGGAAGCCATTCCAGGAGCTGAGCATCTATGAAGAGGGATGGATGTGAGGAGATTAGAAAGTATGTTGGAACCAAGAACATTAAAAGGCTGAGTGAAGACGGAGTACAGAGTCTACAATACATTGAACCAAGAAAAATGAAGGCAATCTCCTTCATTTTTGTCACTTATCTTGTTAAGATTTTTATTCTATTCTGCAAATAGAGGTTCTATAGCTTCAAGAGTGTTGACCCTGGGGTCAGGAAAATCCGGGTTCAAATTTTAGCTCCACCTAGGAGTAGTTATGAGGCCTCAGGACAAATTACCTCTCCAAGCCTCAGTTTCCTCATCTGCAAAATGGTCATCACAGCGTGTCTACTTCTTTGATTAGTCATGAGGATTCAATGAAACTGTCCTTGTGGAGTGCTTAGTGCAACTCCGAACTCAACGCTTAAAAGATGCCAGCTCTCATTTATTCATCACAGACAAGGATGGCGTCCATGACGTGCCAAGGAACCCTCTTTGGTGCCTGACAGGCACTCATTCAGTTGCTTTTTGTACACTGGGAAGAAGGGACTACTATTTCCCCCACTTTACAGATGAGGAAACTGAGGCACAGAGAGGTTAAGAAAACTGTGTGACTCACGCAGCTTGGGAGTGCCAGAGGCAAGATTCAAGCTGACACGTGACACCTCTGGGCTCCCGGTTGCTGCCGCTGAAACAGTTTTGGGTCACCTGCTCCATGCTCAGCCTGGCACCAGAGCATCAAGGGAGATGGGAAAGGAGTGAAAACCACGGTGCTGTCTTGACGTTGCTGCCCTCTTAGTGGAAGGTTCACTCTCTCCTGCAGCCCATACTTACAAAGTCGAAAATAATGAAGTCGGGCAGCATCTAAGCAACTTGAAAATGTCAGTCAGTAAACATCTCCTCTCCGGGAAGAAATCAATAGCCCTCGGAGATGAGCTTTTCTTTCTTTGCGTGTTTTTTCTTTTTGGGGGATGGGGTCCGGCTCTGTCCAGGCTGGAGTGCAGTGGCATGATCTCGGCTCACTGCAGCCTCCTGCCTTCCAGGCTCAAGCCATCCTCCCACCTCAGCCTCCCAAGTAGCTGGGACTACAGGCACGTGCCTCCACGCCCGGCCAATTATTTGTGTGTTGTTTGTTGTTTAATAGATATGGGGTTTTGCCATGTTGCCCAGGCTGGTCTCAAACTCCTTGAGCTCAAGCAATCTGCCTGTCTCAGCCTCCCCAAGTGCTGGGATTACAGGCATAAGCCACTGTGCCTGGACTACTTTCTTTTTGAGGGTGAGATGAACAGAGACCCCATAAGAAATGTGTTCGTTATTTTAAACTGCTGACATTTGTGGCATTGTTTGTTTCTGCAGCATAACCTGACCTATCCTACCCCGTCTAATGCACCCTCTTAATACTCCTTTACACCTCATTTGTACGGTACATGTTCAGAGTGAATTTACAATGAATACTTGTTGAGTTGAGGTGAGCTCCATCAGCTGAATGGCTTGAGGGCTGCAGAAGCTGAAATGGGCATTTTCATCTCTTCTCCCAGAAAGGCTTCATTTGGGACACCTGTGGGAATGACTGTTCCACTTTCATGTTAGCCAATTTTTAAAGCTTTCATTAGCTGTGATAAATTATTCAAAAAGAGGAGCACTTGAAACCTCTTTAGAATATTGACGTGGACCGACAGTAAATGAATGGAAAAGTACCGCCAGGTCCGAGGCTAACTTCCATTTAATTTTTAGAGGGCCCAGTCGAGTTGTTAAAATGATCAGAAATGGGCCTGGCCAGAGCCAGCTCTTCAAAGAGGGGATGTTATTACCGCCTAGATGATTAACTTACTCAGATCTGGTCGATGTCAAGAAAACAAAGTTCCTCGTATGACGGTGGGCTCAGGAAACAATTAACAAGCGGATTTTACTTTTACGGAGAAACCCCTTTAGAATATTTTTTTTTTTGAAAAGTAGGCTTCAGTGAAATGAAAAATTTAATGTACAATTTAGTTTCATTTCTGAAATCTTACGCAGTATTTTACAGGAAGCCTTGGAGACCCCAATCAGAATTCCAATCCTTGAGTTCATTTTTATATCTTCATGTTTTTTAATGGAGCAGAATTAGATAATAGAAGTCCCCAAAGGCCATATCAAAGTTATAAGTATCTGACATGTTTCTTCCCCTGAATTTTGGAGATATTGTCAGAATATCTGCATATCTAGAGAAGCATGAGTGTCATGGGGGCTCAAGACTTGGATGTATTGAGAATGGGATGGCAGGTCCATGAGGAGCCAGATGAGACAGCAGAGATTTAGGGGAGTCCAGAATCCTAACCCAGAAGCACCCCAAGGCTGACCTAGTATGACAGGTCTCCAGGTTTTTGTGATCTCAAAACCAAGAACCACATATGACTCAGCAACTCCACTCCTAGTTATATATCCACGAGAACTGAAAATGTATCAACACAAACACTCACACATGAGTGTTCACAGCAGCATTATTCATGAGCGGCAAGGTGCAAACAACCCAGACGTCTAACAACAGACAAAGGAATAAACAAGATGTGGTCAATCCGTGTGATAGAATAGATATATATATTTTATTACCCTTATTGCTAGGAGCAATAGAATATTTTTAAGGCATAAAAGAACAAAGTACTTGCCAGACACGGTGGCTCGTGCCTATAATCCCAGCACTTTGGAAGGCTGAGGCAGAAGGATCACTTGAGTCCAGGAGTTCGGGACCAACCTGGGCAACATAGTGAGACCCCCATCTCTACAAAAAGTTAAAAATTAGCCAGGTGTGGTGGTGCATGCCTGTGGTCCCAGCTACTCAGGAGGCTGAGGTGGGAGGATCGCTTGAGCCTCGGAGATGGAGGCTGCAGTGAGCCGTGGTCCCAATACCGCACTCCAGCCTGGGCAACAGAGTGAGACCTTGTCTCAAAACAGAGAAGAGAACAAAGCACTGATACATGCTACAACATCCATGTCCCTTGATAACGTGATGCTACATGAAGGAAGCCAGCCATGAAAGACTACATGTTGTATGAGTCCATTCATAGGAAATGTTCAGATTAGGGAACTGGAGACAGAAAGTAGCTTTGCGGTTGCCGGGGGCTAGGGGAGGGGAAATGGAGAGGGACTGCTCGTGGGCAGGGGTTTCTTTTGGGGCTGATGAAAATGTTCTGGAATTAGGTCATGGTGATGGTTGCACAATCTTGTGAATATACTAAAAACCACTGCATTGTACTTTTTTTTTTTTCGAGACAGAGTCTTGCTCTGTCTCCCAGGCTGGAGTGCAATGATGCGATCTCAGCCCACTGCAACCTCCTCTGCCTCCCGGGTTCAAGCGATTCTCCTGCCTTAGCCTCCCTAGCAGCTGGAATTATAGGCGCGTGATGCACGCCCAGCTAATGTTTGTATTTTTAGTAGAGATGAGGTTTCACCATGTTGACCAAGCTGGTCTCGAACTCCTGACCTAGTGATCCGCCCACCATGAGCCACCACTCCTGGCCTGAATTGTACACTAAAAGGGTGAATTTTAGTTCGATGAACTTTATCTCAAAAAAAAAAAAAAAAACTCGAAATATGTGGGAAAAAAAGAGTCACCGGGCGTGGAGGGTGGTGATAAGAGGAGCCGTTTCATTGTCTTGACCAGCAGAGGCAGGCAGTGAGTGTCGGGCTTTCTGGCAGCCACCCTCTCTAGCCAATCAGAGCCCCTGAGGGAGGTTCAACATCGTTGTGGTTTTCTCTCTCCATCACGACTCAACAAGCTCCTTGAGGAAATGTGTCTCTCTCCTGAGTCCAGGAAGTCAAAACCAGGAGAGAGTGCACGTAGTTATCTATGACTGGGTAACTGGCGCTCCCTGTCAGTTTCTTGAGAAGGGGTGGCACACACAGGTGGGAGCCAGGTGTGAGAGGACAGGCAGATGATGACACATTCCACGACCCAGAAGGTCTGGGTCCCTTCGCTGCAGGCTTTTCGGGCTCTCTTAGGACTGAGATGTGATTTAGGATGGCCATCCTCCAAAAACCTACACCTCCCCAGGAAGGAGCAGGGGCCTCCCCAGATAGTGGCCATTTATCACACCTTGGGCTTCCTCAGGAGGGCTGTGGTGGCCTGGCCTGCTCCGACACAGACTGCTGATGAATTGATAGACTTGGGCCCTGCTGCACGGACTCTCCTAAACCCTTTCTCTGTACTGAAGAGAGCTGTCCTCTGAGTCCTTGCTCTGCGACACCCTGCTTTTTAGAATGATCCCATCCAGAAAGCTTTCCTCGACTCTCTCCATGTGGTAATTTTCAAAACTGGGACAATGGCTAGGCATAGTGGCTCACGCCTATAAACCCAACACTTTGGGAGGCTACGGCTGGCGGATGACTTGAGGCAAGGAGTTCAAGACCACCATGGCCAACATGATGAAACCATCTCTACTCAAAATACAAAAATTAGCTGGGCAGGGTGGTTCGCACCTGTAGTCCCAGCAACTAGCGGGGCTGAGGCAGGAGAAGTGCATGAACCTGGGAAGCGGAGGTTGCAGTGAGCTGAGATCCTGCTACTGCACTCCAGCCTGGGTGACAGAGAAAAACTGTCTCAAAAAAAAAAAATTGGGACCATTTTGCCACCTAAGGGACATTGGGCAATACCTGGGGACATGTCTGGTTGGCACCACTGGTATGGGGGGGTTACTAGTGAGATGTGGTCACTGGAGACCTGGAGTGCTGCTCACTGTCCCACTGTGCACAGAACAGCCCCCATAACAAAGAAGTACCTGGTCCCAGAGGGCAGCCGTCCCGGGGCTGGGAAACCTGCTCCCAGGCTTCTGCGTTCAGGGGGTCGCTTCCCGGCACCGCTGTTCACAGACGAAGTTCCAGCACCATGACTTTACACTGGAGACCGCTTCATACACACAGACCCTGTTTGGCCAGCTGTTCGGGGTTAGATGAGATGATTAATAGGACAGGGAGCCTGGCTGATCGTGAACACTCAGTGATGGGGACTGTCATTCTTATCACCGTTGTCTTGGGAGGGCACTCAAGGGAACGAGACATGAACGAGGAGGGAACAGCATTGACTTAAGTGCTGGCCCTGTCCTCAACCCACGGAGGGGCTGAGGGAAGCCACCTACCTCTCCTGGCCTGATTTCTGCATTGCAAACAAGGAACTATTGCTTTCTGACCCATCCTCCTCCCAGGGTATTCATGAAGACAGACTTACATTATGTATGCAAATGTGATTTAAAAGAAAAGTGTGATATTTACATTATTACCAGCTCAGTCAATGGTAGCTACTACTACGTCATAGGTACCATCGACTGAGAGCTCCTTACAAGACAAACGCTGTGCTAACACCTCCCTTCATCTGCACGTTGTCCTGCCGAGGAAAGTACCAGTGTCCCCATTTTACAGATGAGGAAACTGAGGCTTAGAGAAGGGAAGCAAGTCGTCCTCAGGTACCCAGGTGGGGATTAGCAGAGGGTGATTCAGCCCCAGCTGTAGCTGACCTGATTCTTCACTGCTGTCTCCATGACCGGTGAGTGATCAGTACCAGACCCGCCTGTGCCTCCTGTCCCTGCTGCATGAGTTGGCCCTGATGAAAGTCCAGGCATTGAGGTCCCCAGAACAGGACCAGAGAGTTAGGTGCTGAAGCTGCCATCCTCCTTCTAACCCCGATGGCACGAATGGCTGACTGAGAGGGAGAGGGCCCCACGCCAATGTTGCCTCCCCACTGGAGTGAGTGCTCAGCTCTGCCCCAAGTGCCCATGGCTCTGGCTGTCCTCCGTGAATGATGCCCCAGCTCCGTCCCTCCATCAGAAACCAGGCAGGACCACGGCTGGGCCCCATAAATCCCGCTTCCTCTGGGGAGTCGCTCCAGTGCTTTAGGACAGCACCTCCGCCTCCTGAGCCCTGCTCTCACGGCCTGGAGGGGGTTGCCAAGGCCTCCCTTCACCCTCCCCTTCTCCACGGAGGGCTGGCACTCCACACTGGTGCTCTGAAGCCACTGAATGCAGGCAGCAGGCCGAAGCCTTGGTGGTCCTCCTTCCAATCCATGCCTTCCTGGTCCATGTGCCAGGGCTTAAGGCGCCCCAAGGCAGCTCCTGTCCTCCATGAACATGGAGCATTTCATCTGAGCCCACTCACACTCCAGAACCCAGCCAGATAAACACTGTCCCCCAGCTCTCACCCAGCCCCTGTCCTTTGCCCTCTTCCCAGCCTCTTGCCTGGTCTTACGTCCCGTTCCAATGCCTGCCAGCTCCCAACCTAGCAAGCTTCGCCCCACATCCAGCTCCAGGCCTCACACGTGGTCCTGCCGGACCCCTGGCGCCCTCTTAGACATGGTCTGTGCTCTCCGCCTGCACCCTTGGCTCCTGGCAGTTCTATTGGGCAGGGGCCTTTACTGCAAGGAAGAGAGGCCAGCCCTGGAAACAAACATAAGCAAAGTGGGGAATTAATTCAGAGCATCTGGCAGAGCTCCCCAGTCCAAGGCAAAAGTCGGTGAACAAGGCTCAGAAGTCTCGAGTCTTGGGCAGCCAGGATGCCACGTAGCAGAGATCCATGGATGGGCTTGCCAGGGCTCTGCCGCCAGAATGAATAACCTCTGGGCTTGTAAGACTTTGTGTCTCCCCACTCAAAACTCCCATGCAAGGATCAGAGAGTCTACTGGGCTAACTCAGGCCCAGTGGGGTCAACCAGCCTGAACCACATGAATTGAGAGTGCAGGGGAGATCTCCCACAAAGCCCAGGTGCTACTACCAGAATAGGGAGATGGGGGCGAAATAACAGATGTTAACACATCACCCCTGTTTACCAAGCCCTGACTCCCAGTGTACCCAGTCCTCAGCTTTGCACTGGAAAGAGAGGCCTCCCCACTTCCACTCTTTTTAGGAGAGACACATCAGGCTCTTTGGTTCAACCTGTATCAACTTTTTGACACAGGGAAAGAGTCAACACCACAGAGGCCCTGGCAGGAAGCGCGGGTTCTGAGTGGCAGATCAAGGCACGAGCTTTGGTTGTTGCCAAGCTGGGAATAGTGCCTCAGCTCCACAGCTCTTTCTGGGGACCCCCGGAGGAACTCAGAGGGACGGATAGGCATGGTTGGCACCACATGGGTGGGAGTCTTGGTGACCAGCTTGATGTGTCAGTCCATGGCCTGCCATGTTCATTTTGTTGACATTTCATTATTTTAATGATTTCGTTTTCATATTTGATGTGGGGCAAGCCACGTGCTTGAACTCCCTGGACCTCAGAGTCCTCCTCTGTAACATGGGGAGAAAACTGTACCTATGGTGCAAAGTGATTGCTAAGACTGAAGAGTGTAATAGTCCGCGTATGGGTGAAGCTGCTGGAACAGAAGTCCTGGAAGGCAGTAAACAAGCTACAGGTGTGTTTCCTCTTCTGTGAGAGTCCAGAGGTGGTGGTCCAGGGTAGCCCCGCCTATGCGGTCATCTAGAGACCCAGATTCCTTCTGCTTTGTTGCTGGGATGTTGCTTCAGGACTGAAGCTGACTCTCTATTCCCTTTGCGGTCCACAGCAGGGGAGAGGGGAGATAGAGGCAGATTCTTTAGATGATGTGATCTGGAAGTTGACCCAGCTCTGCCACTCATTTTCCATTGGCTAGAACGTGGCTGCACTTAGCTACAAAGGAAGCCAGAAAATTTGAAGATCTGGGCTACTAGGCCAGATGCGGTCTCTCACACTTATATTCCCAGCACTTTGAGAGGCTGAGGTGGGCAGATCACCTGAGGTCAGGAGGTTGAGACCAGCCCGGCTGACATGGTGAAACCCTGTGTCTACTAAAAATATAAAAATTAGCCCAGTATGGTGGCTTGCACCTGTAATCCCAGCTATTTGGGAGGCCGAGGCAGAAGGAGGATACCTGAACCCGGGAGGCAGAGGTTACAGTGAGCTGAGATCGCACCACTACGCTCCATGGGAGACTAAGTTACACTCCATCTCAAAAAAATAAAATGAGATGAAATGAAATCTGGCTAGATGGGCGGGAGCTGAATTTGGGAGGGAAGGAGCTGGAGGGAATATTCCATAACGACACACACGGAAGCTGGGAAGCAATCACATCCTTTGCCATTTGCAAGATAATACAATTAAAGAACAACTCTCCTTAATGCCTATTAAGGACTCAGTGGGTGGCAGAGGTTGCTTTTAGAATTCTTCCTGTTAGGAGGAGCAGGCAAAACATCTCTTGTTTCAGTGTTCCTGGAGGCCAGATATAACATAAATGTGAGGGTGTGGCCTTTGATGGCTTTTCCTCCAGCGCCCTGGGACCACTGGAGGGACTCCCCAGGGTTCCTCTGGCCTTTAGGGAAAAACCTGAAGCTCCTCAAGGGCCTGGCCAACCTCCCCAGGGTCTCAGGCACCTCAGTTCTCTTTGTCTCAGCATCTGATGCCAGCTCCTTATGGTTCTATCACCCCAGAGGGGCAGCTAGGCATGATTGACACTGCCTGGGAGGGGGTTTTGGCAACTAGCTTGTCATGATCAGTCTATGGCCTGCCATGTTCATTTTGTTGACATTTAATTATATTTCTTTCCTTTATCAGCTGTCAGACCAGCTTCCTGACAAGACACTGAATTATGCTTGAAGCCAGGCATCCCCTGCAGACACCTCCTCATTTGGGCCTTCTCAGCCGGCTGGCTCTCAGAGAACACCAATGAGGGGTTGACTGGCAGCAGATGCCCTGGGAGTCCAGGGGAATATGCAGACAGGCAGTAGCTTCCATTCTGCCTCCTTTCAGAAACACACCGGGCTTCTTGTCTGTGCTGTTCTTAAGGAATTGGGTGCATTTAATTATTTATTGGTCTGCGCAGAATCTAACACACTCCCAACCTAACTACTGCACTACCATCGCTGTCTAATCTTGAGCTACGGTCAGGGAGTAGCTTGAGAGGGGCCCATGGGCTCCCTTCATCTCTGCTCTGAGGTTTGGAGCTGCTGGGTGGGAATATGCCAGAACTGAGTTTGAACCAAATATTCTGGGTAGGTTTTGTACCCCCAACTGTTCTGTAGGTGCATGTGGAATAGAGAAACTCATCAGCCATCCCACTCTTGTTCTCACATGCCCACCTATCTTCAGAGGCCAGAAAGCTGGAGCTTCGTGTCAGGACTCCCTTGCAGCTAGGGGGCTGCACAGATCCAGGTTCAGCCATCAGACATTGAGATGGCGGGCAGGAGGCAGAGGCCACGTCTGCTGGCTGGCGTGTTGCTGAGGCCCTTGGTTTCTCTGTGGCCATGGCAGCAGCTTCCCTGTGCCACACGGGGCTTGAGAAGTGGGCCCAGCACATCTAGTTTGCTGGTGCAGATCCAGGTAGGCGCAGAATGGTTTCAGGACAACCAGCAGGAGGACGCGGCTTCCTGACTGTGGCACAGGACATTAGGTTCCAGGGCTGCCTGTGTCTGATTCCTGCAAGAGGCAGCAGCCACCTTGGGGTCCTACTTCAACAGTGTGGCTTTGTGAGTCATTCCGGAAAGCTCTGGTTTTTCAGCTCTTCCTACCATCCCATAAGCCACTTAACATCCTGTAATAAATACCTTCTTGCTTGAAGTAGCCAGAAGAGAGTCTGTTCTGTGAACCGACTCTGGTCCATGTGATGCTAGGCAAAAACATATTTATTGCTGATAAAACTAATGTTGGGGGCCATGCATGGTGGCTCAAGCCTGTAATCCCAGCACTTTGAGAGGTCAAAGCAGGAGGACTGCTTGAGCCCAGGAGTTTGAGACCACCCTGGGTAACATAGTGAGACTCCGTCTCTACAAGTAAAAAAAGAATTAGTTGGGCCTGGTGGTATGCACCTGTGGTCCCAGCTACTTGGGAGGCAGAGACAGGAGCATTGCCTTATCCCAGGAGGTTGAGGCTGCAGTGAGCCATCATCACACCACCACACTCCAGCCTGTGTGACAGAGTGAGACCTTGCCTCAATTTTTTAAAAAATCCTAATATTGGGGAAGGTAGTTTATCTGTGGGCAAATCGCACCCCAAATTAGACCTATTTCCCCACCCAGACACAGGTCACCCTGGCCTGAAGCAGCCTCCGCTCCCCCAGGGTCAGAGCCTGCCCCTCAACTACAAAAGTCTGTGGAGGAGCAGAGCAGAACATAAGCCTTCTGTGGGCAGCTGACTCCCAAGACAAAGGAGCGAGGAGGGACTGGCTCCATGTGCCCAGTTCTTTATCCTGTACCAGCCAGGCAAATCAACCAGTCCCGCCTGGGATGGCAGTGAATGAGGAGGGGTGGATAGAATCAGCTCCAAGTGCCAGTTTCCAGCACTGAGAGTCTATGAGCCTGTGAATAGAGATTGTGAGCATGAAATTGCTGTGTGGATGCAAAGGTGGTGTATGTTCTAGACCATGTGCCTCTGGGTGCAATAAACAGAGTAAAAGTTCCCTTTGTGCAACTCTCAGGGGCAGAAGACATTTTTCCAGATTAAGAAGGTTTTTGTTTTTGTTTTTATTTTTTTTGAGACGGTGTTTCACTCTGTCACACCAGGCTGGAGTAAAGTGGTACGCTTTCAGCTCACTGCAACCTCCATCTTCTGGGTTCAAACAATTCTCCTACCTCAGACTCCCGAGTAGTTGGGACTATAGGCATGTACCACCACTGTCAGCTAATTGTTGTTGTTGTTTTAGTAGAAACGGGGTTTCACCATGTTGGGTAGGCTGGTCTCAAACTCCTGACCTCAAGTAATCTGCCCACCTCAGCCTCCCAAAGTTCTGGGATCACAGATGTGAGCCACTGCACCTGGCCAAGGTTTCTAAATAATAGATGCTTTGCCTCTTTCAGAGATGACATCTCTCAAAGTCTGAGATTCTGGGGGATGTCTATCTGAGATGTATTATTACAAAAAGAAATTATAATACATTTATTTGAGATGCTTTGGGTCACAGATAACAAAATACCCAACAGAGTCTTAAACAATAAATAAATCTCCTTTCTTGCAGAACAAAAAGTCTTAAGTTCTCAGACTTGGTTGAGTGCTCAGCAGCGTCCTTGAGGACTGAAATTCATTCTGTATTTTCTCCCCTGAATCCTAGCACATTGGAGAAGCCTTCTCTCAGTCACGAAACGGCTGCCATAGCTCCGAGCATCACGTCATAAACCCATTTCCAAAACAGGAAGGAAGGCGTGGTGGTAAAACAACAACAGCAACAAAAAGGGTTTCTAGTCATGTGACTCTCTGCTTTATCACAGAGGAGAATCTTTCTCAGAAATTCCCGAGTTAACTCACCCTTACGTTTTACTGACCAGAACAGGGCTCTATGTCCATCCCTAAATAAACCGCTGACAAGGAGGAATGGAATGATGAGGGCCAAGTTTGGCCAGTCTTGGGGCTGAGCACATTACCTCTGAAACAAAATCAGAGCCTGGTGGTATGGAATAAGCAGAGTGCGTGTTGAGGCCGGGAGGTGGTCATCAGCGCTGCGTGATGCAGAGGTGTCTGGAGGGGGCCGTGAGGTGAGGGACAGGCAACCATTTGTCAGGAGCCAAACACTCACAGACAGCTGTGCTTTCTGCATTCTTCTCTCCGTGTGTCTTTGCTCTTCCTCTGTCACCGGCAGGCTGCCAGGTGTCACTTCCTGCTCACACCCATGTGCCGGTTGGTACCAACATCGCTTCCTGCTTTTGATTTTTTCCTTTAACAGCACGTGAAGCTAGAAACTTGCAAGGGCGTGGGGGAGTACACTGATTGGACTCTGACAGTATGTTATTGAATTCCAAGTGCCCTATTCTGAAAGTATTTCTGAATACGGTTTTCCCCGGAGCTGGCTAGAGCCAGATTCCTATTTGGTTTGATTTTTTAAAAATCTCTGGTAGGCGGAAGAAGCTTTATTGGAGGAACCCTGGTCTCGGAGGGCTAGGGTGTGGAGCCACCCTGTAGGGTGCATGCCGTGTGGGTGGGAAGCATTGCTGCATGCCTGCAGACCCGGGGGACGGCTGTGGCCGGAGGCTTGCAGTCTGAAGTCACGATGCCATTCCAGGCCACGACGCTGATGGGTCTGTAAGCCAGGTCCCTTCCACCGTGGGATTTCCACCATCATCAACTCTGCCAAGTATCATGAAAAGCGTAACTCGGAGTAACGAGCTAGATCAGGATCTCTCAGCCTCAGAACTGCTGACATTTGGGGCTGGATACTTCTTTGTTTTCAGGGGGCTGCCTTGGGGATTGTAGGTGCATGATAGAGGTTTAGCAGGAGGCCTGGCCTCTGCCTACTAAACCCTACTAGCCACGACCTCCTTCCCCAGTAATAATAATGCCCTTAGACATTAATTATCAATGGTAATCATTACTGATCCATATTCATGATTATTAACCAGCCCCAGTTGAGAACTTTTGGGTTGAAGAATCAAGGACTGGGGGGCTGAGGTACCTTAGAGGACAGGACCCTCCCTAAGGGAGCACTGCACCCCCATCGCCTCCTCCCTCTCCAACCCACGCCTTACTTTATTCTCTTCATAGCTCTTATTGCCCACTGGATTTCTCTTATTTTGTTTATTTAATTGTCTGTTGGCTCATTTTCTTCTCCGGGGCCTGACCAGATCTGCCTTCCTCATTGTGGCGTCCTGAGCACCCAGCCATTGTCTGGCACAGCGTGGGGTTTGGCAAATGTCAGCTGAATGAATGAATTCAGAGTTCCACCAGAGTTTCCCAAAAGGAATACTTTAATGAGTGCCCACTCTGCTCCAGATACTGATGGACACAAACCCCCACCACCACCAACACACACACACACACACACACACACACACACACACACACACACACACATTAGCTCATTTAGTCTTGCAAATAAGAAAACTGAGGCACAGAAAAGTCCAATACCAAACTGCTGGCAAATGTTAGAGGCAGGCTGTGCACTCAGG